>SSNP01000019.1:4388362-4423590 GCA_006937955.1 Pachypanchax playfairii
AATAGCTCCACTGTATGTCTTATGTTATGGGATAAAAGTAGTAAAAAAAATATATATTTTTCTTCACATGCATGCACTTTTCAATAACCCCTACCATGTTTTTTTCTTTCTTACTATAAATGCAGAGTAATACTGTAAATGTAAATGTCTTGCCTTTTAAAAGAGGACAGATATTTTTTTTTTCTTTTTTACTGTGAATCCTTTTATTATTTGAAGAAATATTCAAATAAATGCAATAAGTTGTAAATCACATTGTACATTTATAAACTAGAAGTATAGATTTACATTTTTATTTCTTCTTGGTAACTCCGTCATTGTTTTCTTTATGTGGTGGTTTTGTGCTTTCAGCTCTTTAAACGTTGGCTCAACAATAAGCAGCTGATTCAGTGTGTGAATTCTGTCTGAAGTGGGAGACAAAGCAGAGCTGAAAAGAGTGTTGTTGAATCAAATCCTAGTGTTTAATGGGAAAATTACCTTAAATATAAAACTCTGACTGTGGCACACTGAAACCACAGCTAAACCAGTCTGATAGAAAACCAAGTCTTCCCAGGTCTGACTCTCATCCGCAGGGATCATGACAAAAAATACATTCAAAGGTACTTTAAAGTCCCGAATTTATTCAACATATGAAGTAAAGGAAAGATATTAGGAGTTGAGAGATGAAGTTCACAAAATGAGAGTAAAATTAAGAAGGTTAAAGCTAATTTGAAGCTCCTGAAGCTGCTTGATCGCAGTGACCGTCGTGCAAAATTGCCCCAGTTTCTCGTCCATGTCAGTTACATTAGTCTCATTACTGTAAATGACACATAAAACCCAATTTGTTGGTTCTGTTAAATGGAAACTCGGAACCAAAATTGTACATTATTGGTTTTGTTGGTATACATTAGTGAGACGTCTAACTTTGAGTCACCAGAGAAATGAACAGCTGATGAATAAACTCCTCTCTGTTCAGAGTCACCTTCAGTGAGATTAAACACATTCCAATTAACATCTAATTCTTAAGATTCTAAAAAGCATTAAACCTATATTTAATTTCTTCACACAGAAGCATGACACGCTTATTCTTTACACAAGCTGAATCAGACTGCAACTGGGTTGAGACAGATTTGGAAACTTTTTCAAGGTAATCATGACACAAATAAGCTTTAAAGACTTGACATTTTAGATTTATCTGCTACTTTCTACAGCCCCAGATGCTGTCATCACCCTCACCACACATCAGTACCCGATTCTCGCTACATTCTTACCGGGCACACCTGTGATTGTGCTCCATAGGACTAGGTGATATGGCCTAAAAATGGCCATGTTGTCACTTTCTGTTGTTGTTTTGTGTGTGCTACGACATTGTTGTTGTCGCTTGCCATACTGCTATGTGAAACTGAAGCTACGTAGCCAAAAAGGCGCCATTACACAAAAACTCGATTCATTTTTTAAATTATCCGTAACAAAAATTGGAATCATTTAATCGATTTATCACCCACACCTAGTGCTCCGCCCCCGGTACTAGCATGGCTCAAGTCTCTGGGACCAAGCTGCACCTACATGCTGTAAGACCAAGAAATGAGCTAGCTTGATGCCGTCCCATGATAATGAGGCCAGCATGGACAGTCCTGGTTCAAATTCTACATGACCTGAGGTATCCCAGCACACCTACCCCATATCATGGATAAACCATCAGGACTTTGCTACAGAAGTTGAAGGATGATCATCAAAACCATCATCGACTTATCCCACTTTGTCACATGCAACTGGGACTCTGCTGTGTTGTTAAGCCACGACAGAAGATCTCACCATGAGCAGTGTTGTGTGTAACAAGTTATAAAGTAATGAGTTACAGTAATAATATCACAAATATCGGTAACGCAGTAATGTAACTAGTTACCTTGGTGACACCTGTAATATATTACTCGTTACAAAGAGAAACATATATTTGCTTCTTTTGTTACAGTACGTGAAGCTCCGAGCTCCTTCGAGGCTGAGCTCCGTTTGTGGAGAAAACCAAGTATTTATCTAGCGCGCCCTTCAGTTCCAGTGTGTTTACGACACGCCCTGCCATATGTGGTAAAGTTTGTCCCTGCTACTGACCCCCGACATCAGAGAATATGAAAAGTTTTTTCTGGAAAAAGTGTGAAAATAATCTAAAATTTTGAGTTTTATGGGTGGAAATTTATCCAAAATATATTATTTTGTCTACAGTGGTTCAAATACTCCTTTGTAGTATCTTGAAGTTGTCATAGCAGCTGTCTTTTTTAAAAATTCACCTTTATTCGACAGTGCACTCAGTTAAAATTTGATATCAAATGTGTAACTTGAGATCATATAAGTTTACAATTGTTTAGAACACTTATGTAACACAGTTTGTGCTTGTTTTTCACATATTTTATTAAAGAAGGATCAAAAAAAGATCTTCTATGCCATTATTGAAAAAAAAAAAAAAACATTGCTGATCACTTTTGTGGTGCAAAAATGATCAGATTAACTAAGTTACTTTCAGATGTGAGAAACTAAGTAGTGTAATAGATGACTTTTTTGAAAAGTAACTTGTAATGTGTAACTAGTTACTTACCCACCTCTGCCATGACACTGAAGAGACCATCGGGTTCAACTCTTTACATCACAGCAGTGAATGAGACTAGGTCTAACCACCGCTAACTTATACAGAACAAGTCATTAAAAAGAGTATTTCAGTCTAAAAACAAATAAATAATAATTTAACTAATTGAATTGTAAACTCTGTTAAAACCGTGGAGAGGTAACGCTCTTAAATGTCTATTTCTGAAGTCTCAGAATCCTCCTACCTCTTGAGCATCACAGTTCCTGCAGGGCCTTTTGAGCACATTTGCTATATTTCTCATGTCACTGGCAATTAAGACGGTGTAATTACTTACTTTTGACATTCACCGAGAGGGAACTTGTTTGGAGTACCTTTCAGTAAAATGTCGTCGCATTAAGTAGTAGGTCTGAGCAGTGCTTCAAACTCAATCCATTCCTCTTGCTTAAGAACATTTAGCTCCAACACACCAGCACAGTGCAATCAATCCTCCCTCCTGTAAAAATGACAGGGACAGGACGGAGAGGTTGCATAATTTTTCCAGGCAAGGTGGCACATAGAAATAGGATGCTCCTGGAGAGGTTTGTGTGCATTCCTCGGTGCTCAAGTGTCTCACCTACTTCACTGCAGCCTGTGCGGTGGAGATTTGTGCTCGACTCCCCTGCCCATTCATCAGCTTTACCTGCTGGACATCTCAGGGCTTCTTCAGGGCGCCGCTCGGCTTTAATGCGTGTGTTAAGAGTTCAAGATACGGGCTCCTGCAGAGGCACTTGTATGTTCAGCACACTGGCCATCTTATTTTGGTCAGATTCTTCTGGGAATCGAGGCAGTAAATTATTGACCAGTTGAACTAAATTCAACCAGATTTTACTGCAATTATACAGTGAATAGTGGACAGAAAAACTCACATCTGTTAGGTGAGCTGGAGAGGACACACGTCCAAGGAAACCATAAATGTTTCACTGAACTTTGAAATTTTAGCTTATCCCAGGGTTATCTCACTTAGATCTACTAAAGTAAGCCCAAAAAAAATAAAAAAAAAGGAACATTCTTTAAAGAATAAAAGCAGAAAAAATAATCTTTTTAATAATTAAATGTGGATCTGAAATAGTTTCAAATAATTTTTTTCTAAAACTGGTTTGTAAATTTTTTACAGCTTGAAGAATCTCCAGGTTTTTGGGTTTTTTATAAGTAATTCAATACCGTGACTCTCTGAAAAACTGTTTTTTAAAACCTAAAAAGAGTTATATATAACACAACAAGGGAACTACTTAAAATGGATTGTCATTAATTTCATCTTTAAAACAACCATTAAGGTCTAAATACATTTGTCCTATAATGAATGTGCAGTAAGGATGTTGACCATACAGTAACAGTGTTCTGGCACTCTACTGTAGTTTTGTTTTTTAAATATTTTAATAATTTCAGCTTTGCATCTACAAAGAAACAAGATTTCAAGGAAATGATCGTTTTCAGCAGCTGTTTTGGAGTGAAACATCTTTGAAACATCCTCCTTGTGTGGACAGCCAAAACACAACCATTTCCTGTTATCTCACATATCTGAAGAGTTTTGGGTCGTGTTACCATTTGCAGAAATATTTTTTTAAAAATAACACGTAAAAAGGATTGGGTTTTTTTTGTAAACTGTGTTTTTGAGTGTGGTTAAGAGGTATATGTGGTCTTATTTGTTTAACTGAACGTGCTCTCTTAAAAACGGATTCTAAAATCATCAAACAACTACTTTACAGATAGATTCTCACATAATTTGCTGCAAAAACCACACAAAACATTCTCATATGAAACGTTTCAGTGTTATTACAACGATGTGTACATATTTAGTTTTTTACTCAAGTACATACTTTTTCCAGTGCTGCTCTATTGAATGTTGTTATTATCGAGCTGTATACAGTCTAATACGCTGCAGCACCTTCAAGAGAATGAACGACATCCAAACCCATTAAAACCATGAAGAGATGACCCTTAACTTACAGCTGCTTTACTGACTTTCATCTGTTTGAACAAACTATTACAAGCACTATAATCTAACATAATTTCAAGTTTTGTTTATAGTAAATATGATTTATACTGAATGATGTTTGCTTTTTTTTTTTTTTTTTTTTTTTTTTAAATCGCTCCCAGTTTTCTTGATCATTCTTTCCTTTGTTAAATCCAGGCAGAAAAAAGGCAGTTCTTTATTCTCTTAAGGGGTTTAGGGATGTGCTGTCAGAGACTGTGATGCTGTAAACCAACACGAGAATGGTTACCTGATGTACAAGCTGTGTGTAGTCTTAAAAGCGTTTACACAAAAGCCATGAAAATGATGCCGATTAAACGCCACCATGACGTTCTCGACGAGCGACTCAAAGCAGACACATCAGTTGAATCTGCTACGTTTTAACCAGCTGTACATCCGATTCCAAAAAAAAAAAAGCACTTGTGGATTGAAGTGTGTTGTGTGTCACTGCCAATTTGGAAATGAATACCCTCCCCTCTCAACGTCCAATACCAAGATTAGCAGGCAATTGACTAAAGTAAGTGGATAAACATTGTTGCCTTATGAAAACATAAACAGTCTGTTCACGTTACTGTGCCAATACTCTGAGTCTGAAACGCATCCCATAGCAACACCTTTAAATGTCAAAAATATGCATCAAATGGAAAAATAGTAGTAAGAGAAGAAAAACAAACCTTTACTATTAATTTAAACTTGAATTGAAGTGGATTATTTTTTACATTAATAACCACTGTGAGGTAAACAAAAGTAAATTAGGACCTCCTGTAAATAAATAAATAAATAAATACAACCTTAATTCCCTGCAGGGTGTTTATTAGGCATGGCCGTCTCGTGTGCATACCAATGTGATTGAGAGCCAGAAACTTGCCACGCTGGATTACGGTAAATGTTTCTGTTTGCAGACAGACTCTTGAAGAGTGAAGTTACGTTCCATACAGAAAGAATTCTCTGTTGCAGACTGCGTGGTGGTACGAACCCCATCTGGGAACTTTCTGTGTGTTTGCATGTTCTACATTAAAAATAAAAATTTAAAATACACCTTAAACTATTTTCCTCCAGGTGACTTTCATCATTTCTTTTCTGATATGTATAGCTGCAAATTACTTGATGCTTATAAAACACTCTGTGTAAAGGTGAGTGGGCGGGACTTGCAGCCCCAACATTTCAATGACGAATACAGGAAGTGGGCAGAGGAATGTTGTGTGGTTATTATATTATCCATGGTATGTATGATGGTATCTGGGTGTCTGTCTCCTATGAGGCCCAGTGATGGACTGGCTATAGCGTATCCCACCTCCTGCCCTTTGACCTCGAGGGATAAGCACCACCTCCCTGCATCCCTTGACTAGAGCGAATGATTGGATTTTAATGTGTTTAAAATGCTACTGACAGCTGTTTATTGTGCCAAGGAATAAAAGCAGCAGTGTCAAGAGAAGAAAAACAAATTATCCTAATTCTAACAAAGAGTTGACATGTCAACGAGCCTCATCCCAGTGGCTTTCTTTATAAATTAGCACATAATGCAGCAGTAAGTGAAGGCATTTGTCCATTTTATGGGACAAATTTAACAATAAGGCTGTTGAATGTTGGCTAAAAGACACACTGAGTGGCTTTAGCAGCCTCATGCAAATAAAACACCTGCAGAAAAAGCAGGACCAGATAGCTGCTGATAGTGGGGGGGGGTATCTAAATGGTCCAGGCGGAACCAATCCCAGAGAGCTGATAGCAATTGGCAAGCAAGTTCAAGGTATAATCTCTCTTGGCCCGTGAGGTGGACTAATGAGCGAGTAGAAGAAGAGGGAGGAGGATGATTATACTTTACATACTAACCTTGGCAACTGGGCCTGTCCTTTAATGACGGCATAATTCAGCGTTCACCTTGGGAGACTGCCACAGGTTTTGGTTTATGAGGTCACCCGGGTAACCTCAATCATTCAAGTGCATGCTCCGTCTTTGCTTCACTGACTTCCCTCCACACTCTCCCATACGCAGGCACAAGCAGGCACATGCGCTGCCCCCGTGTTACAGACGGGCTGCCCACACTCCCAACGCCAGGACGGGCTGGATCACAATCTTAGTTTTCTCCCTGACTGAGATCCTTGAACTGAACTGATTTGTGGTTACGAGAGGATTGATAGATATGAATATAACTCTGAATTAATTTCACAGTTTGAAGGGAAAAGGTAGAGTAGTTGCTTTACAACATCACTTTATGGCATCTTGTTGTTGTTAGAGTTTTTTTTTTTTTCCCTTCAGTGACTCTGCCAAGCTTTTTAAAATTAAATCTACTTTCAGTTTTTAATATCAAAAGAGGTGTAGAGTTTAAACAGTATGATAAATAGATTTATAGTCAGGTCTGACATGTGGAAAGTCATCAAGCAGAGGAAATGTGAGTGAAAAAAAAATCTAAAATCCATCACTCATGTGATCAATGGATCAGTTATAGCTGAGCTTTACACACAACGATGCTGCAAATCTTTATTCCTTACTAATGGCACTTTTAAACTTTTATTGTGTGATTTGTTTGTTCCTGATGCAACTTTATTGCAATTTTACTTACCTTTGGAGCCGCGTGTTCCTGCTGTTAAATCTCCACCCCTGACCATTACTAATTGATACTAGATCTTATTACATATTGATCAAAAACAGGCTGTTCCACGTCCAAGAACACTGTCTAATTAGATTATGTATATTTCATGTGGCTCCTTTGCAATACAATACAACATGCTCATGTATTAGAATATCCATTATTCATGCAGAACGCCAATACATTTGACATATTTATTTTTCAGTCTGCTTTGCAAGCCAAGCTCTTTTTTTTCGGACTCTGTGTGCATTTGACACTAATTTTTTGGATGCATTGTGCGGGTGTGGCAAAGTGGCTCTGGAGTCTACATTATTAAAGGCCTCAGATGTGTTTTTCTTGTTTTCAGCTGATGGAAATATATTATTATGAAGCTGCGGACAGCTGGAGAGGCACAGAAAATGTATCAACGGCTCCTGACTTGCTCAAGCACAAAAGCACGGGATGAGTATTCTTGACTCTGCAAATATTGCCATGCTGTTCTCCCGCTTGCGAGCTGCAGAAGAGGCGAAGCTCGTGTGTCATTGCGGTTGATCAGAGCAGAGTTTGTGTTTGGAGTGCATGAAATCATCATTTGAGCTTGTTGTGTTAACTCTATTAAGAGCAGAGGCCAATATGACCAGAGATAAAAAGGGAAAAAATTAACTCTTGTGAGCTGTTTGGATGACTAATGATGCTCTGAAGAAAACGGTCCCAATCAGTCTAATTAAAAAACTGTGATTTGGCATCTATCGCATCGGCTCCGATAAAGTTTTTTGAGCTGTTTCAAACATTTTAGCAACCAGAACTTGTTCTAAAGGACGAAAAACAAAAAAGACTAACAAGTGGCTGATGCTTCCGCACTTCTTGTATGATTGTAAAACAGTGGTTAATCAAAACAAACTGTGGTATTGTCATTTTGATGGTTAACCTTGCATCATATCATCTGAACTCTGCCTTATTTATGTTGCACTCTTCAAGCAAAGATTTGTTTCAAAGTGTTTTACAGAACAAAAGCCAAACTTAAAAGCACACATGCAAGGACATGAAAAAACAGAGAAGATTAAAGGAATAACAGTCAATGTAAAAGCAATCAGTAACAAAAAAGGAATCAACTGAGCAAATAGAAAGTTACAGTTAAAATACAAAAAAGAGCATATTTAAGCGAACTGCGAAGAAGATCACAGATTTAAACATGTGAGCTTTTTTTCCAAACAAGAGCAAGCTTTAGGTTTAGTGGTTAAACAGTCGCTGTCTGCATTTCTTTACCATAATTTGGAAGCAGGAGCATAAGAAATCTAAAGGTTCTGGGTCTGATTCCAGACCTGAGAAATTTAGAGATGAAAGAGTAAACCTGTAATCTGAGAGAAAAGACTTCCTGTGGGATTGTACGAGACAAGCAGAGACGAGCGTCATCACACTAGATGACGACCTTGCAATGACATAACAACTCAGGCAGAACATAAATGGTGTTTGCAGGGTCTTGGTGAAGCCTTCAGAGCACAAGACTCCCCGGCGTGTCATAGTGCTGGATGGAACAAGGTGAGGATCGTTACATGATATTGTAAAAATATGATAATATATATTTTTACATCTTAAAGTGCATCAATGACATTTTTGGTGAACTTGTGTTTGTTTTTCCTTTTTTTCAATTTTATAACCCCTAAAACTGATAATATGATCAGGCTGGTGACGTTTGATGTTGCTGAGCTGTGAGAACACGAGTAAATGCTGAACCTGCATTTCTGGTTCAAATATGATTGATTAGCATCAATATCAATACGTGTTGTTTAGTCGCTCAGTTTGTCATCTTAAATTCAGAGGGTTAGGGTTAGTAGGCAGAAGTAAGCAGTTTAGTTTTAAGGTGAGCAGGTAAGTTTTATTTGTGTTTGTGAGGCGGTATATAAGTAGAAAACCTTCATAACCAAAAAGATTGTGTTGACATTTATATCATCAGAAAATCTTTGTTGGGGGGGGGGGGGGGGGGCTGATAGGAGCACAGATTTCTAAAAGGGTGTCACATATAAAAGGGTCCATAACCTTGTATAGACAATGTTTTTTACAGAATTGACCTTTTGCTGAGCCCCGCCCCCTTAGTTACTGTTGCTATGACCGACGAACACGACCAGATTATCATGACTGCAAGAGATAATTCGGTGCACGTTAGTGACCTTTTATTTGGAGAATTATCTTCCCAACATCCTCCAAACCGAACCAGCCTAAATCTCCTTTCTCTCTCCAGATCAGCTCTGCTGAGTGGCGTCCGCTCGGCGCCAGCCTCCTCGTAGCTGGGGAGCACTCCCAGCTGCCTGCACCTCCAAAGCTCCGCCCTGCCATCGCAGAGAGCCAGTGGCAATCCCGAGCCAGGTCATGCTCATGCTCCGCGGGTGGACCACGCCACCCCCCTCTTCTGCACCAAGCTCCCCCTGACATCTAGTTATTAGATAGTAGATGTGGCCACACCACTTCACCATCTTGTTTGGAGTTAATGTTTGTCAGACCTGCTCACATAGTAAGGGTTGTGTGATTGGACAATGGCAGTTTTGGGGGAGGGGCCAGCAAAAGGTCGGTTATAGATTCTTTATTATAATTTAAGTGACTCTCATAAACCAAAATGAAATAAAAATCAGTCAATTACAATGTCAGTGGCTCACATTAATTAATCATTCTTTTTGATTAATGTAAACATACTGATTGAATTTAATTGTCTCAGTTTGGGGGGATGTTGCACCTGGGATGGCCAGTCGAACTGGGAGGGTGGCCCGTGCCCCCCTGGGCCCCCCCTCTGGACACACCCCTGGACCATGATGGCAGCGTATCCATAACATGAGCCCAAACATAGCCAAGTATAAGACTCCTATCATGCAGTGACTTTGTGCTACAGGCACGTCATATTCTGGCGTGTAGTGAATGTAATAGGATTTTTGTGGGAACAAGCTGCTGGTGTATGTTGACGGAGCAGGAGGCCGGCTAAATAACAGGAAAAAGAACTTATTTGGCGAGTGCGCAGGGTGTAACATTATGATTGCCCTCACACTGAAGGAGAATTTCCAAATCTGCCAGAATCCAGCCACGTTTGGCTAGGTCGCGAAGAGCGTAAGGGGGTCTTCATCCTGTGTGAACGGAGCCTTAGGTGGAAAGAAGCTGTGCAAATATGTCTCTAAATGTGTTAAGGAGAATTTTAAATTCTACTCTTGATTTTCCTTGGAGCCAGTGAAGAGGCCTCTCTGAGTGGTATCAGTCAGTACTCCAACTGCTTCATCTCGAATTAAGTGAGGAACATTTAAGAGAGTTATTTGGACACCCAGATAAAATGGCAAAAAAAAAAAAAAAAAAAAAAAAAAAAAAAGGTCCAGTCTGGATGTGATAAATGTGCCATGTACAAGATTTTTTTTTTAATCACTGTGGAACAGGATGTTCCTGAGTTTTTAAATACTTTACGAATGAGGAAAAATACTCCTGAAAATACCAGATCAACATAACAGTTAAAAAAAAAAAAAAACAGGCAGGTGCATCATTTCTAAACTGTACTGACAGTATTTATTTATTTATTTATTTATTTATTTATTTGTGTCGGCGCATACAGTACAATGACAGCAAAGTTCTGAAAAAGAAGCTGCAGCTCTGTTATCACTCAATCTGATGCCATCTCAATTACAGACAGCACTTAGTCTTGTCAGATGTAGCCATGCAAAGTCTCTTTAATGAAGAGTTTCAGCTCCTCTTTAGAATACGGCGAGAGCTTTGATGTGAGTTGCCAGCTCAGATTGCATTCAAGCACCTGTCACTATTCGGAATTTGAAAGGAGAAGAGATGGGAAAACATACAGACAGAGAGAGACCAGCAGGTGTGTCCTGAGCCTAGCAGCAGAGACAATGTACTGTAGCCAGAGAATAGATACAGGCTCTTATCGACAAAGACATTGTTATCACTATTGGCAAGTGTTACTTTTTAACAGAAAAGTCCCACTTTTATTTGGCCGAGGTTTGGGCAAAACAGTGGAATCGATCTGGCATTGATCACAATGCCTGTACGACTCTCTCATCTAAAGGGGGATTTCATTGATCTGCCAAAGTCCTTTTCTATAATTGCTTCAGTGAAGTGTAGGAACAGCAGTTTCAGGTGGGTAGATATCAGAGGAGAGGAGAAGAACACAGCTCGGACAATTTATAGATCCTTAAAGTCAAAAACCTGGGCTTCAAATCCCCACAAACGACCCAGTGCAGCCGAGTCTCCGACCGTTGCAAGTGGATCAAAAAACAAAAAGAAAAACAAATTAACGACCTCAATTTGAAGCATTTGATTTAAAGATGTTTTTTTTAAACTAAGTGTTAACACTGTATTCATACAAAGCTTTAAAATATCCAAAGCTTGTTCATTTATATCATCTCATCTCTCTTATCTTGATACATGCATGGAGGCATATGTTGGCCAGTGGGTGGTTTTATGTTACTTGACTGCCACCTAGTGACCATTCATGAAGATCATTTCCAACAGAGCTGTGACTGAGAGATGAAGCAGCTTTGCACAAGACATCTAAGCTTTTCTACAGACCCTCTAAGTGGCAACTCTTGCAGCGTCTTTGCACATATCAATAAATAATCCAAACATCTCGCAGCTCTGTGATAAATTTCAGATATTTCATTAATTGAAATGGTGAATGATTATTTAATTTAGGACTAATCAAAATATGGATTATAGATGCAGAAATGGGTGTTGAAAAGATTCCAGAGTGCCAAATTCATATCTAATAGATGATTCTCAACATGCAATCCTACTTATCTGGTTTTTTTTTTTTATCTTTCCTTTTACTCTCCCTCCCTCCATCCTTCCATCCTTCCTTCCTTCCAGAACCAATGCATCTGTAGTTTTAGTTAAACCAACAACCAGTGCACCAGCAGTCTGGTGTAAAAAAAAAAAAAAGAACAAAACTGTGCTTACTGATGAGGCTTAGAATGATTGAAATGACTCATTTACTCAGTGTGGCTTTTATGAGGAACATAAACAACAGTGAGCAGGATTCCTGGTGCGTCTGACAAAGAACCATAACACTTGTCAAAACACAAAAAGGAGTTATATAAAGAAGAGTATACACAGCAGAATGGAAAAATAAAGGAAGGTTGATGTATTTTGACCATAAACAACTTAAAGCACAGCTTTTTATATTGTCTTAGAGTTTGAAATGAATCAAATCTACATGAAGTAGGAAAGTTATTAAGGATGAACCAGAGAAAAGCATAACATTTAAAAAGAAAGATGATATTAGTTTTTTTTTTTTGTCATTATGCTCCTTGGCATTCGGAATGTAGAGAAAATTATTGGTTTTGTAGCTAAAATCTTGAATTTAAAGGTAAATTTTGTCCATTCCAGAGTGTTTCTGTGTAAAAGTTAGAAATATGTATAGTTATTGTGAATAACTTATTGAAGGGCATCACATTAATAAAAATTTGAATTTAAATTTTGTATTTTTGCATTACAAGATTATTTATTTGAACTTTTATTGTTATTCCTAAGGAAAAATGTCTCATCAGCAGCAGATTGTATCATTTCTGGTGAATCCAGGAGTCATAGAGAATAAATGTCAAAATAACCACGGATTACAAAACTGCAGGCAGTTTAAAAAAAATAACAAACAAAAACACCTTTGAAATTCTGGAGTATGGAGCTGTTTTAAGATGGCAGCAGTCCAGTTCCGTGTGGTTGGGTACATGGATAGTGAGGCATTGACTCTGTCAGCATATGTTATGTTAAAAAATGTTTTTCGTAGCAGAAAAGTCTAAATTATAATTATATTATATTCGGATTGATACGTCTGCATGTAAGTTGAGTTTTTTTCTTTTTAACGTACAAGTAAAAGCATTTCCTTTTAAACAGAGAGAGGCTGGAGAGCAGAGTGTGCAGGGGAGGGAGTTGTGTCACTTTGTGTGCATGTGTCTTACAAGTACATTCACTTCAAAGACCTGTTGAAATTCATTCATTAATTATAGACAGAAATAACTCTTCAGTCAAAAAGCCAACGTGGTCTTATTTATTTAGCGTTATCTTGCATTTGCGCAAATTACCAATCAGCTTTTAATTTGAAAAACCGAAGGTTTCTCAACAAATTTAATAAAAAAAAAGAAAAAGCTATTGAGAAATGTTTACCTTGAACTGTCTGAGCACAACAGGTCTCAGAGGGATGCTGCAGGTTCATCTCCAGGTAACGTCTGAATGTATCAGACCCGAGGTTTGAAACAAACCTTACAGCTTCACATTTTGATTTAAAGTCTAGTTCAGACAGACTGTCAAGGTTAGATGTGGAATTCTCCAATTTAGCAGTTATAGCAAAAGATAAAAAATAGTTTGCATGGTGTACTGAGTGTTCAAATTGTTACCTACTGTTGATTGTGAACACTGCAAAGAAGAACGGACAGGAAGACAAGAAGCCCAGGGGCTCATGCTAGCTTCCCTCGGGGGGGGCAGAGGCTCTGCCTGCTTCACTTTCGACTTTTTCCTATCAAATTAACGGAATTAAAAAAATAATAAAAACTTGTGATCATTCTTATAGAAAAGGAGAATGTGTCTACAAGTATGAAATTGCTAACAAGTGAGAAAGCAACAGACATATCTATGTGAGTGCGCTCGGGCTGGTTTGTGTTGGATTGTGCACCCTGAGGGGAGGCTCGGTCGGTGGCTGCCTCTCCTCCTGGTTCTCCCTTCTGTTTGAATGGGTAATACCTTAATTCAGTCGATTTTACTGCAAAATTGCTGATAATATTTGAAATCATTCAAAAGTTTAATTTATAACACAAAGACAAAAATATTAATATTCACTTTATTTTAGTGTTATTTGTCTTTCTTATTTTGTCTCCTCTGATTGTCCATGTTAAACATAAATCTATTTAGAAACGTTTTTAGCTAATTAATACAATCCAAATCAACTCACTCTCAATAAGGATTGCTTCTGTCTTAAAATAGCTCCACTAGGTTGGGTGGTATACTGGTTTGTGCAGAAAACCTATGTTTATTTTGGTTATGATATGAATGTTTCATATACTATACCGGTGAACAGCCAAGACAACATCCGGAACGTTGGCATTGGGACTGTATTTCCTGCTGGGATCGATTTTAGATCACACAGGAAAAATAACGTTTTGAATGAAGAATGGCTGCTGGAACAGCGATGCACAGATTACTAACTTATTCCAAAAAGAGGAACCATGTCTGTAGTCTGGAATTTCTTCAGCTTCAAAAGGTTAGAGGTGGACTATCATTTGCGTTAGCTGGTGGCGCTAATACTAGCAACTTAACTTAATTACTGCCCCCTATTGGCAATCATATTTTGAAGAGGCTGTGCAACAAAAACATGTTACTGTGCATATGACAGTAAAAATGGGTTATTTAAAGCCGATATAATGCAGTAATTCTTTACTTATTAGAAGATAATGTGGGTAACATTGGTTGTATAAAAAAATACCGTCAAATACCGTCAAACTAAAAAAAAACTGTGATATAATGTTGCCTAAGCTCCAGTCTCCTCACAGTGGTTTACATTTTACATAAACTTGTTTGGTTTAGTACCATATTTCCTGCAATATTTTATTTAGACAAATATTTAAAAAAATTCAAGCCAAACGTGTTTCAAGGATGTCCAGTAAAGTGCTACATGTTGATATTACTGATGCTATTTACACTGAGAAATAACTATAAAATCTGATGTAAATAACCACATGACTGACAACAGCTTGAGGGTTTCAGAATAAAGTTCATTGTGACATTTTGGAGATTGGAGATGTTGTAAAATCTCAGTCATCTCCTTTGGTCATTCAGACGAACCTCATCAGGCTAGCTGGATGTAAACTCTGTTTCTGCAAACTGAAGCCGTTCAATAAGTTACTTACAATTAATAAGATAAAAACTATTCCCAGCACAGAAACACACTTAACATCCTGTTAACTTAATAAAACCTCAATGGAGAGCAAATAATATGTTGATGGCTTTAACAACAATTTAAAACAATTTCACTCAAGTTGTGTGGATTTTATCTTTTATTCCTCCCTGATTGTGCGAGGATTTAGATAATCTTCATGAGAATATACATTTAAACCCCCCCAAATTTTGCAGATGGCAGTTCTATCTTGTAGAACTGAGTAATGACTGGGATGGGTAAGTATTGTTAAGGGACTGTTGCAGCAAAGCCAATGAGTTGCACAGTGGGGGCTAATTGAAAGAGAGCGGCTAGGGCATGATTGCTGCGTTCTCCAGAGATGCTTTTGTCTGAGACCAGGAGAAGGAGAATGCAGCCTTGTATCTGCTGTGATTACGACGCATAAAAAGCAGATTACACTCTAAAGTTTAGAAGTTACGGATATCAAAGATTCACAAGTAACATCGCCTGGCAACTGGATCATTCTCTCAAGACTGATCAGACTTCTTATTCATTCAAGATTCATTTCAGATCCTTAAATTGATCTTAATAATGGATGAGCTTCAGAACAAAAGAGAGAAAAGGAGGGAAAAAAAATAACAGTTAACTGTCATGCCGACTCTGCTTTTTGATGTTGTGCCGTGGTGATGGGTTATTTAGGCTGAAAATGGGTTATTTTTGTGAGCTTAAATCAATTAAAGCGCTTTAAGGAATGAATTACCCAGCATTTTACTGTAAGCATAAATTGTGGCAATCTATCGAACAATGGCATTTGTATAGACATAATTTAATGAACATCTGGTTTTCAGAGGATGCCTAATGATTTTACATTCATCTTCCTCTAAATGGCTAAAGTGCACGCAATTACGTTTTTAATTAGCTGTGAATATGTTTCTGTCAATTGGAGTGATTCATTTCTTCGACACGAAGGGCGTCACGTGATTTCAAACAGTTTGCAGTCCTTCTGATTTTAGAGGATTAGAGAGTTTCTTCTTTTTGGTTAAAAGTTCTGTCATCAAAGCAGAGGCCCCCTTTAATAATTCTGGATTTGGCTTTGTTCTTCGCTCTACAAGACAAAACTACTGGATTATCCTGACGCTAAATGAATTCTCTGTCAATTTGTAGCCCACACCCAGAAAAAAAAAAAAAAAGAGAAGAAAACATAAAAAGAACACAGAGATACATTTTATCACAGGGGTTACGATGAGCCGAGCTGCTAAATCTCGTCACCTGCTGATGGGGAAATCTCCTGTTCCCGGATGTTCCAGGAGCTTCTAGACTCCTTAATGTCGTTTCTTCTAACCCGATCACCAATTCCTCATTAGAAATGATGAGCTTCTTCATCACCTTTCTTTGTAAGAGGTTAGACCTGGACCCAGAGGAGAAGCAGAGAGTCCTTCTCTCCGGACCTGGTGGAAAGCCTCAGTGCTGCAGCTATTGATTGGGGACTTCAGGTTGCCTCTCCACCAATGTGGGGGTCTGCACTGCAGCATACTAAGCTGATGTGTAATCAATGACTCATACCACAGCCGGCCTCTGTGCACAGATCTGCCAAATTATACAGTAGCCTTCAATATCTGACATGGTGTGTTTTTAAAACTGCCTTCCGGAAGACACACACACGCACGCACACGCTGGGTAAATGCACATGAGCCAGAGTGGACGTACGCGCACGTGCTAAATCCCGAACGCTCACAAACAACCCACACACTCAGACACAAACAACATCTGAGTCCTGCAGGGCTACTTTGATTTTTCTCCCTCTGTCCAGATGAAATGTTTATCATCTCAAATACTCTGCGAAAAAAAAAAAAAAAAAGAAGAAAATACACAAGTTATAAAACCCTTCTCTCAAAGATTTGAAGCGCCAGCTGTGAGACGTGGCCTATCCTTGTACTTGGCTGTGCAGCAGCTTCAATGTGCCCTCCTCCACTTTGTGGGGACTTAATGATATGCACAAGCACACTCTGGGGCCAGCTTCCCTGAGCATTTAATCCACAGAGATATGATACTATCCTGGATGTTGGGTCATCCATCACAAGCTCTCAGCTTTTTTTTTTTTGTGCCTTTTTCTTCTATTTTCTTTTTAACTCTTTCTACCTGCAAGCGCAGGAAATCTGATTAGATGTGCGTTATCAGTTCACCTAGCTGCTAATTTATTGATCAAGTCGTCTCTCTGATATGAAAATTGAAATTAAATGCTGTGTCTGAAAGTAATTTTGTTGTTTGTCTTTGATGTGCCGTGCTCATCAATGAGATGCAGCTGAACTTAGCTCCCTGGAGGTATCTTCTTAATCAAACAGTAATTTTAGCTCTGTTGCAACTTTTTCTTTGATTCCTCATTATATTTGTGTCTTTGTACAGAGTCTGTGCATGGAGTTCTTCTCTTCATCTGTTAAACCTTAGTCGGGATTTCTGCTCATTATGGCACCTCAGTTTTCCTTGTGGTTAAGGTTTTTCTTTTTTCTTGTTTTTTACAAACAAATGTAGGTGCTATTTATAAAAAAAATCATAAAAACAGCGTAACTTTTATACTCCCACACATTTTTATCTTTGTTGTCCTTAATAGATTTCATAATAGCTGATATCATCCGCCATCGCATTTGTTTCTATGGCAATGTCATTGATTATTTCTTTAACTTTGAACTATTCATTGCATCACCCCCCCAAAAAATGCATTAGTTTTTCACAGTAAAATCCTTCCACATTAATCAATATAAATTCTTCACATCCAAATTCTTAAGTCAACACATGCCAATCAATACCATCCTTTATCCATTACATGGTCCATTACATGTCCCTAAGGCTCCCCAAAAAGCCATTAGGTAACAAGATCTCAGAGAAGAAACCCAATCTTCCACATCACAGGGAGCTTAGTCTGCAACCTTCATTCCAATCTGTTGCCCTACTTCTCTTACTGTGCAGCATGCAAGACAAATGGACAGTCATTAGTAGTGTATTAATTACATGTAAAGAATTATTCCCTTAATCAATCAGGCAATTTCTCCCTTCACTTGTTAGTTGGTGACAAACAAAAAAAAAAGGAGCCTGTTGTTCTGTTTCTTACACAAACACACAGACTGTGGTGCCATCCGGCTGTGCAAAGGTTTCCAAATAAATAAATAATAGAAAATACATAAATGATCATGTCGCAATCGATTAACAGCACAGACCCTGATAGGCTAATGATTAACACTGTCACAATGCCGACACGCACAGACGCAGCAGTATAATTACTTTTTTATTCAACATTTATCTGCTTTTACCTGCAAGAACAAACATCAAAGCAGCAACACGTTTAAATCTAAATACAGCAAATGATTGTGAGAAGTTGTTATCTGGGGATACGAGGTCACATGGTGACAAACCGTTTCCAGCTCTTTGTCTATTTAGTTCACTTATAAAGAGATAATTAACTCTTCTCTACCTTCTTCCTTCATTCTACATTCGTGTTGTGGCTGATTTAATAAATATTACAAGTACATAAAAAAAGATGAAAATCTTTTGTTGTTTTTTTTACATTTTTCTCAATATCGCTGATTCTTATCAAGGGATCCGATTCTGATGAGAGAACACACCTTGACACAATGTCCTGAGTTTCATTCAATTCAATTAATTTGTTATATAGATACACACACATATGTAAATAAAACATACCTGTTCAAAACTAAAGTCATTTCAGTGCACTTCTCCAGCTGTCATTGGGTGAGGGGCGGGGCTACACCTATACAGTCCATCACAGGGCCAGATTGAAAAGTACAAACATTCACACATACTCAAACCTAGAGCCAATTTAGAGTTACAAAGTCATCTCATGCATGTTTTAGTCTGTTGGACGAAGACAGAGTCCCAGAGAAAACCCACACATGCACAGGGACATGCAAAGTTTTGAACGCAGGACCTTCTTGCTGTGAGGCAACAGTGTTACAAACTGCTCCAACATGCAGCCCATGCTACTAGACTTGCCAAATGTTTAATAAACAAACCATCGCAGGCTTACTAAGAAACAGGGGTGCACATAATGTTTTCAGCCTGGTTCTCAGGGGAGAACCTTGGGTTTTTGCTTGGTTCTGTTGAATTTCTGTTTTGACTGAAAGCCAAAATAAAATCCTCATGTGATGCATTTTTTAAATAGTTGGCTTCAAGACTGTGAAACATTTAAAAATATGGTTTTGCCTGTTTGTACGTGTTTTTTTTTTTTTTTGCTTAATCACACTTTCAGCGCCTTCTACCAGACCAGGCCTTCTCTGGGATTAAGACTTGTGAAGGTGAAGTCAGGCTGAATGGTTTCACCTGAGTGAAAAAAAAGCCTTGAATCATATCTGGAATCATCACTCTCAGTATCCTTCAGCTGTAATATTTAGCAAGAAAAAACTGCAATTTGTCCATAAAAAATTTTCAGATTTGCTGCATTTGCAAAATTACAGTTAGATTTAGTGAGTTGTGTGAAAAGCATGTGGACTTAACATGCGGACTGTTTGATGGCGTCTGCTGGGTTAGTAACAGCCCTAAGGCTTGAGTGAAACAACAGAGGGAGGAACAAACATTTTTGTCTGAGCCACTGCATTGCATCCATGGCCAGTTCAGTGCATACCCCAAACCCCCCCCCACCCCCAACCCCCACCTCACCACCTTGAATACACTGTGTGATACCATTGACACAGATTATGGATTTTACCTGCTTAAAAATATGCTACGTGGGAGTGTGGAAATGTCAAGGAAGGCACCCAGGCTCCACGATTTACTGGGAATTTATAGATCACCAAATGCTGCTCTCCTAGGATAAAGTGAGGCGGGGGGGGTGGGGAGGGGAGCAGTCCGTGCAGAAGCCTCGTCAGAATGCAACCACTGTTTTCCATTTCACCCTGAGCAGGAACTGATGTCGGGCGCATTTGCATATACATGTATTTGCACAGATCCAATCAAAGCTCAAGGTGCCGACACAATTCTAGGATTCAAAGTGGAATACCAACCAGTGTTTCAGCTGTAACTAATACCCATAGCCCAAGGAAGTGGAAGAAATGGTGCATTATCTTTGGAACAGATAACATTTAAATCACAGAGGAGATTCAAGCAGACAGCATACTGCCGGAGAGGTCAGGTCACTTGTTCTTGTTACAGCTGGAGTATGTCAAGCAAGTAGAATAGATTAAGGATGGACAAGCTATGCTGCCATGTTCGTATCAGTTCAATGGTGCATCAGTTGATTACACGTAGTGGTGAATAATTAATTATTTATAGAAAGTATCCAATTGCCCTTACTGTAGCATGAAAACAATAAGAGAACACATTTTTATTGTAGATATGTTGCTAAATTAAAATCACATTTAAGATTTTTTTTGGCTTTAATGAGAGAAGAGTCTGTTTTAATTGGCAATTCTTTAAAAAAAAAAATCATTCACTTCCTGTCGCATCTTTTTACAACAGGATATTAGTGACATTTAGAAGGAGGGGGAAAGAAAAAGTTGAATTGTCGATATTAAAGTTGAAATCTTGAGATTAAAACTTGAATAAAACAAAATCATCTGTGGTAACGTCAAATTATTACAAGAAAGATAAAAGATTCCAAGCGTTATCTTTGTAAATTTCTGATGTTTTGAGAGCATTTTCATAGATAAATCTCTTATTATGAAGGATGGAAGGAAGATGGTTGCATTCTTGTTCTGTAGTTTACTCAGTATTGCTGTAACTTATGGTTACAAAAATAAGAAATACAGTAATACAACAATAATAAAAACAACTGAAAACATATAGAAGGGTTTAAGAGTCCGGTGAGGTTTGATTCTTTGGGTCTTGCCATTTTGATCTTATTTTGAAAATATCATTTAGACTTTATTCTCAACATTTATACTTTATGTCAACAGATTTACTTTAATCCTAAAAGCAGGAAGGGAAAAAAAAATATCTTTCTCCAAGTAGACTTAATACATGTTGTACCTTTGTTTGATCTTCTCCCAACATACCAGCAAGCCACGAGTGCAAAAATGTGAAACCGAAATGCATTTCTTGTTAAAAAAAAAAAAATCCCGCAAAATCACAACGAATGATTTCTAAAAACACATTTCCGGCACTAGAAGTGCAGTTAATGAAAATGGAGGAACATAGGGAAATAGTAAAAATGGAAGGGAAGTAGAAAAAGAATTACAAAAAAAGAAGTGAGTGAAAGAATATATTAAACCCTGAATGGGGAGATAGAAGGAAAGAAAAAATATTCCTCACTCGCAGCATTCAGAATGTGTTATTAGAGAATGATTTCAACAGGCTCTTAGTAGCTCTCATTAGATGGTGTATCAAACCAGAACAAAAGTCACTTCTCCTAACTATGTGGAGGAAGTGGATTGGAAAATTAAATGGGAAGAGGAAAGTGAGGGAGCAGTCTCTGCCACGCTCTTGTCACCGCGGCCCTGCTCCCACTAACAAGTCCGCTCAGTCGACTCACACTGAAAGTCATTCACATGGTCTTTAATATCACTTCATTGATTGGAATTTAAAGCTTCAGCATGGGAGCGAGGAAGACATTAAGATTATCTGTTCCCTAAACCGTGCACTGAACATTTGTTTTTAAACTGTGGTACAGTACGGCTGAAGCCTTGTCTTTGAATTAGCAGCCCTGAAAGTTCAGAAACTTTACGAACTGAGCTCACACACCCACCGCTCGGTCTTACACCAGTCCCTGCAGTTTTTAAAAAGAGTATATATTTATATGCTGCATGCTGCAGATGAATAACAGTAACATTTCATTAATCTTGACATGCTGTTCCTGGTTGATGCCAGATGCTGGGGACACAAGCTGTCGAAACAATAGACGCATTCTTCACAGCTTACTTTCCTTTCCTGTTTTTTTTTTTCCCCTTGTTTGAGCCACTAAAGACACAAAGAAAACATTACATCTGTCAGAAAGATATGATTTACATAAAGATCAAACTATTCTACTGAATATCTGTCAAAGAAAGACTTGTGACTTGCAGAATATTAGCATTTCAAGGTTGCACTTACACCATATCTTTCTCTGTTTTGCATATACTATTTTCGTGTGTTCTTAATTTACACTCACGCGACTTGGTTGAGTTTCTGACCAAAGCTGGAGAGTTGAGATTTTAGCGATGACATGGTTTGAATATTAAATAGCAACATCAGTTTTGGACCCGTGACACAAACTAAAAAAGAAGTTCCTCCTGTGAATCTTTTGTTGGGTAAATTACAACAACAAAAGTCTTTGGAATAATGTAGCGCCCAGCCGCTGATGAGAAAAAGGAAATATCAACAGCATTCAGACTCGGCCAACAACTGCGTGTAATCACATCATCAAGTGGAAATTACACCTTGGACAAGTGCTTGGCTGTTTCCTGAACCATTTTTACCTCTGACTGTACATCAGTCATGTCTGAGAGGGGTTTTTATTTGTGGTGAAATTGCTGTTCCTGTTGGGTGTATGGAGATTGTCTGATGTTTTTCTACAGTGCATGTTTGAGTACAAGCTCGTGTTGGTTTTTGTTGTAAACGCCAGTGTTTTGCAGGGAAGCTGTCAATTATGGAAGAGGCAAAAGTGGCACTTTCGATGCCATTTGCATGATAAGTTGTTATCGCTGAACGAGGCAAAGACCTGGAATTACAATTGTATGGAATAAAATGAATGACTAATTGGATTTTTTTTGCCATCTTTTTACAATTTCAAAAAAATGGAAATAGCATGGTTCTTGTGTCTTTGAACACTTAACACAGGGTGTCAATGGGGTCTTAAAAAGTAAAAAAAAATGTAATAATATACATTTTATGTCTTATAAAATCTTAAATGCACCCGGATGTTCTGTATAAAGTCTTAAATTGAGGCATCTCTTTTATTATTGTTTGTTTGTGCCTTCATTTTTCATAAGTATTTTATATTATAGGTATACATTTCTTGCGTTTGTTGAAATTGCATTCTGAGAATTTGAGTGTCATTATCCTGCTATAAAACTAAAAGGACCAGGATGCAGAGAAATCCATTTGCTCTGCTCCTGAAACTAGTTTGTTCTAGTTTATTCAAGGAATTAAATTCAAAACTCTCATTATGTGTTGCACTACCAACTTCATCTTTGTGGAAAAGTTTGTTTTTTAACGAGATTAAACTTGAAAACAAGAATTTCGGTTGCAGGCTAAAACCAGGCATTCGTAACGGCTGTAAAGCTTTTTACTTTGAACACTGAAGATTTTCTAGTTTTTGTTATGGGTTCAACCTTCAGTCCACACAGAAATTGTGTTTTTGAAAGTGGATTCCAAAGTGGAAAAAGTCTTGTGTTTCCATGTAGACAGCCAAAACACAACCCTTTGAAAATGATGTCATAGCCCAGTCTTTAAACTAACAAAAGTGAAGTCACCTCTTTGCTGTAGGTAGGGGCCTATTACAGACCTGCGGCAGGATCAAGGGTAAAGCACATTACGGACTGCCTGCTACTATATGGTACCTGTAAGTGCCACACCCAAACAAATTGACCTTTGACCCTGTCAGACTTTTTCTCTCCCCAGATCATCATCATCACATCTCAATAAACTTAATTTGAAACAGTCCTCACACCTCTCTCTCCATGCACTTGTGATCTCAGCCAAACACAACAGTCATGTAAAAAACATTAACTGAAAAACATCAACCAGGATTTCACACTTAAAGCAGTACTAAATAACTTTTTCACAGCCGTGTCTCAGACAGCCATTGCCTGAACTGATGTTCTGCAGAAATATGCTACCTGTTGAGACATGTGCCGTTCTACAGTCTTGACTTCAATAAACAGATTTATTGTTTATTTTTGTTTTTATATTTTTTTTACATAAATACATTTTACTTATCAAATTAATTCTCTCAGGACAGGAACACTAAATATCATGTTATTTTTACTTTCTTTGCATTGTCAGAGCGACAGGAAAATGTTTGCACACACCCAGAGAAGGACCCAACAATGGAAGATAAGGACCCAGAGGGCTTTTATATAGAAAATATCTGGAAATGCTCATAAAAATATGTTTAAAAAATTAACAGGACACACTTGCCAAATACAAGAATACCGTATAAACTTCCAATGACATCTCGTTATGAAATAAATTATTAATTTGTACTATGGCAGCAATTTTCTTCAGGGCAGCATAAATCACCAGAACACCACTTCCTGCTGAGACCCAAATTTCTGAAGTTATTTAGTCTATTGTAGAACCATCTGAGGTGCACAGAGTGTCTAATATGAAGCTGAATAGGTTTTTGGGTGATTATCCACTTAGACAAGTTTCAAAACAGTAGCTTAAAGCTGTAAAAGTTATTTTGTACTGCTTTAAAGGGGGAGGACTGATAACCTAATGCTAAATTAAACAAAATACAATAAAATGTTTTTTTTTATAAATGTATTCTGAACAGACGCAAGTGATTTTTTTTACGGGTTTACTGAACATCTTTCGTCTTCACTCTTGTTCTTAGACCTTCTAAAGACCTCCTTCAAACCGTGAGACTGAATACCAAAGAGTTTACAGGTAGAGCAATTACATACAATATTTTCAAACAAAAATAAAGGCAAATACCTTGTTGGGTGTATGCTTTAGAACAGGAATCTGTTTTCCTCCTTCAGTCCTTTCACAAGTTATTCCTTCTGTCTTTTTAGAGAAGTTTTTTCCACATGTTTTGGCAGTTGCCTTCTTGCCAGCACTTCATCCATACTGTGAGTTCTCAAACCAGCTGGGTTGCATCCATAATTAGGGTGTGCTTGCTTAGCAGCTCAACAGGGGTTTCAAAATAAAAGCCAACATATAGAAAACACTTAGAAAACTCCAACCAACTTTACTTTTCAAAAACAGTTTCTCACAAATCAAAATCTTAAATACAATTAGTAAATAAACAACACTGAAACTTACATGAACCCTGTATTGTTTGTCTATTTAAAAATGTAATATTATAATTTGCATTTACTATGAGTAAATACAACTATGCAGAAAGAAGAAGAACATCAGCCTCGTTTTTTTCAGCTTCACCTAATAAAGGTAAATGCCAACAACTGAAGACCTTGTGGGGAATACTTGGGACCTGATTTGACCTCCTGATGGACTCACAATACATGATCTGCTCAACTTGTATCTTAAACATTGTTCTTCTGCAACTTTATACATCAATATTCCCTGTAAATGCGCTGCACTTTGCAGGAGAGTTGAGTTCAATACTCTATGAATTTTTAAACCTGTCTTTGCTTTGGGTGTGGGCTATAACCTGCACAGGCATCACTGACAACCTCATTTATGCCTTCAGTTTGTTCTTTAGCTCTGAACTTAGTTTGACCTGACAAAACTTGTCTTGACAAGTTACAGGATGGTGATCCTACACCCTGTGGATCAGCATTATACAACGTGAAAGGCAAATATTTCAAACCATTTATGTTTTAAAAGAATCAATTCTCCTTTTTCTTTTGTTTAAAGGAAGCTGCCGTCTACTGACGGTCTGCACGCCTTTGGCAAGATTGTATTCATGCTTTAAATTCTCACAGCTTGTTGCTGTGTTCAGACTAATAGGCATTAGGTGCAGGGGATGAATGCATAAAAAGATTCTGGTTTGTCTGTCTGTAATGGGAAAATGGCAGAGCAGGGGTTTGGATTTGGATTTGAATGAAAGAATTTTCATTCTTCCATTTTAGATAAACGAGAGGAGAACCGTGAACGACAACAAATTGCAGGTTTGTGCTTTTCAGAGTTTAAAAAATAAGGGTCGGATTTCAGCTCAACTCTTCTGCTGAATCTGTTCGGATGTTGACCACTTCTAATGTGTCCTAAGATGAAGGTTAGCTGGTGTCATATTTCACAGACACCGGCATATCTGTGATGGATTTTGCTTTACAAGGACTTGCATAATTGGCTGATTTGCTGATTTTGGGATGTATTCAAAGTTGTGTTCTTAACTTGCATTCTTAGTCATTTTTTTGCTGTTTTTGTTTTTAGTTTAGTTGTATTCTTTCACCTGTATGAAGGTAGAGAAGATGACTGTCAGCTCTGGAAATCAAACAGGCTGCAGTAAAAAAATACAGCAAACTAAAGTGAACTTTGATGAAAACAATTCACTGTCGACTTAAAGATGAAAATCAGACAATTTAATTGTTAGATTTTATTATGATGGAAACATGTGTTTCATTTAAATGTATCTGATAAACTTGATTTTATGTCTAATACAAACAATCTTCACTAATAATTTTTTAAAAATATTTCTAATGCTGCTTTCAATGTTAGGCACACTTCATAACAAAATAGGCACAAAAAATACTCTTAGATTAGCTTTTGATTGTCCCATGATAACTGGACACAGTGATGTTGAGGCCAGAAAAATAAAAAAAGTGCCCTCTAGTGGCTAGCTGTACAGCAAGATTTAAGACCCGCCCCCAAATGAGACATTTTCTCACTAAAAAATCAAAATATAATACATCAGATAACTCTTTCAAGGTGCTGACTTCTGTTAAATTCACGTAGTTCTTACCTTTCTGCTCTTTTTTCAAATGTGTTTATAATTAAGTTTTTGTTTTATTTTTTTAGAACAGCATGATTTTTATATTACATGAACATTTTATATTAGCATCTGGGACCTTTAAATATTGACCTAAAACATCAGATACCAGCTACAATTGGAAGTGTAAGACTTCTTTTTTTGCTTCTCTGGATATTAAATGTGTTTTTGTGTCTTTTTCTTGTTTGACAGTTCAGTTAAAATCGCAAAGGAAAGAAAACGACACATCTGGTCATGTTTCATCTCGCTAAATTGGCCGAGTAGGATGTCCACAGTTCTATCACAGACAGTTTTATAGCCTTTTGTTAACAAAGGAGTGATGTCTTGATGAAAATATTTCATATTGGTCTCATTAGGGAAAAAAGCCACACAGAGACAGATTCTAGAAAACAGACGAGTCTTCTGTGATTTACATGTGAAACTTTCACATTTCGTAAAATTAAATAACGACCAGTCTAAATGGATTGCTAGTTCTTAAAATGAAAAACTTCAACTGTTTCTCTAAAAGATCATTTTGTTGGATTCATAGAGAATAGATGAGATTTTAGATGACAGCACAAGAGGAACACACAGTCCCACCCTCTTCATTTTACTACTGAGAATTTGTTTTTTCATTTATTTTATTTTATTTTTTTTGTACTTGGTAGTTCTTTAAAGTGTTTAAATGATAGTAACTTGGTTTGAGGAGCTCAGCTTTTACAATTTAATCTCAAAAGTTCCCGTGTAGTGAAACTAGCTTGTTGCTAATAGTACACAAAATGAATTTGGGTAGTTGTCGTGCTTGAAAACACAGTAACTGAGTTGATTGTTAAGAAGTTCTTCCAGTAGTTTAATGTTCACAGGATTTATTTGGAAATAACGGATTGCAGCGATGAAGGAAGAACTCTCAGTATCTGATTCAGTGCGAATTGACTCCGACACATGATTTCTGCTGGTTATCAGCTCAACCTTTCTTACGTTTCCTTGGCAGAGAGACGTAATACACGTCGGGAAGGGTTGGACTATAATCCCTGAGGAGTCAGTGAATCTACATTGGCAAAAGGACAATAGTAATGATATTCACCTAATCTCCGCTGACAGATTCAGGACATGCTTTTCATTAACACAAAAGTGGATAAGAGAGCCATAAGCACTGTTTCAGAGTTTACCTAAAGCCTTTGAAGCTAACTGAGATCCACATTCGGGTGTCACCTGTCTCTGTCTGTGCAGGTTTAAGCCGAAGACGGTATCGTATTTGCAGAGCTCTTTGACACAGTTTTTTCTCTGTATATTTCATAAAAAGGACGACAACCAGTCTAGCAGAGAAGAAAAAAATTAATTTGTTTTTATCCGGTAATATGAATCTAAACATTTCCAACTTTTAATAAAAATAGGTAGAAATAGGTTACAATAAAAAGAGATGTACCTTTAATTTGTGAGCTTTTGAAGTTCAGAGTAAAAAAAAAACAAAGTGAAAAAATGTTGAACAGAAAAATGTCAGTTTTTTAGCTGAAAGAACGAAAGGTTTGTTGGAAAGGTTATGAAAGATCTATTAGTATTATCTTTGCAGATTGCACTTGAACCATCTTCATCAAGTATTTGTGTTGAAATGAGAATTTCTAAATTCCAAGTCAGAAATAACCAGAAAAAGTTACTTTAAAAAGTAATTAGTAATAGTTACTCACTGTTTGTTTCAAAAAGTAATTGAGATAGTAAATGAATTACTCTACAAAAAAGTAACTAGTTACCTGAGAAAGTAACTGTGTTACTTAACAAACACAAATTCCTTGTATTATGCAAATATAACTTGGCAATAAAACTAATTCTGCTTCTACACATAACCTGCCAGTAGTGACAGTCACCAGCCTATTTCATAACCCACACAGCCGCTATATAATCATGTGTGTGTGTGTGGGTGTGTGTGTTTGTGTGAGTAGTCATATTACATAGTTTATTTTTGCCAATTCACAGTAACACAGTAAATTTTACAGTTATACAGATGAATGTGAGATCTTTTGTTACATCCGCAGTCACCTATTGGGGGCGGAGCATCAGTGCAGGTGACACGAAGAGGATGAACAAAATGATAAGAAAGGCTGGTTCTGTTCTGTGAGGATGAAGAACATGATGGAGAATCCTCATCATCATCTTCACAACACAGTAACTCAACAACAGAGTGTCTTCAGATCCAGCAAAGACCACTACAGGAGATCCTTCCTGTCCACAGCTAGAACCCTCTACAGGAGATCCTTCCTGTCCACAGCTAGAACCCTCCACAGGAGATCCTTCCCGTCCACAGCTAGAACCCTCTACAGGAGATCCTTCCCGTCCACAGCTAGAACCCTCTACAGGAGATCCTTCCCGTCCACAGCTAGAACCCTCTACAGGAGGTCCTTCCAGTCCACAGCTAGAACCTTCTAAAGGAGATCCTTCCTGTCCACAGATAGAAAGCTCTACAGGAGATCCTTCCCGTCCACAGCTAGAACCCTCTACAGGAGATCCTTCCCGTCCACAGCTAGAACCCTCTACAGGAGATCCTTCCCGTCCACAGCTAGAACCCTCTACAGGAGATCCTTCCAGTCCACAGCTAGAACCCTCTACAGGAGATCCTTCCTGTCCAAAGCTAGAACCCTCTACAGGAGATCCTTCCCGTCCACAGCTAGAACCCTCTACAGGAGATCCTTCCCGTCCACAGCTAGAACCCTCTACAGGAGATCCTTCCCGTCCACAGCTAGAACCCTCTACAGGAGATCCTTCCCGTCCACAGCTAGAACCCTCTACAGGAGATCCTTCCTGTCCACAGCTAGAACCTTCTGACTCTCTGAAGAAGAACTAAGTCCCTACAACATCTAATTTCCCTTCACAGAATAATAAAGTCTGTTAGAATTTTGAGTTGAATTGAATTTCAGTTATTAGGCAGAACATGCGTATTTCTGAATTAAAAAGTCAATTTGCTTTTTTTTATGTTTAAAGAAAATTTGTTAACAAAAGAAAAAAAAACTACTTTCTGGTTTTAATGGAGTGAAAAGGTGTCAATAGAATTTCCATTCAGTCTGCAAAGGAGATAAAAAGAGGGAGGATAGCACTTATTTTTCTTTTTAATTAGCTTCATCTGAGGAATTATCAAGCACTAATATAATGGCTCGATTCATCTCCCGTGCCATCTGGCGTGGGAGCTGTGTACCTCTGGAGCTGATTGCTTTCCCCTGGTGTTGTGTCGGGGTAATAGGCTGTTCAAAGGCTGTTCTGAGCTCGGACAGCTGAGCAGAGGTGGGGCAGGAGCAGCTGGCCTTGGCGCCATCACCTGCTGCCTGTCAGGCAGCTTTAGAATATGGTCCGTCCATGTCTATGTATCTATGTGTGTGTGTGTGTGTATCTGTGTGTTTTCAAACAAGCACAGAATACCTGAGAGAGATCTTCAGGCAGGTCGTGAAATCTATATATTTCTTTAAGAAAATCCTAAGAGAGAGTGAGGAAGACAGAGAAAACAAACGATGAGGAGGTGCATCATTAAGACTCCTGTGAACATCTGGAAGAGATGAGACAGATGACCAACAGGCTGCAGTGTTAAGCTGGATTTCACCTCTGCTGCTAGTGTCAAATGATATAAAAATATAACTTGCTGTATAAAAATAGCTTTTTCTGTAAACACAAGCTTCTCCACACGTTTGCTTAAATCCTTTTGATGTCAATCAAATTTAGGTTTCAAATGCTGTATTCATCACATTGGCGGGGGTTCATGCGATGGCTCGACAACATCTGGTTTGCCTTGAGTGTTTCAGGCATTTCCTGCAGTGCGGTGCACCCATAGCGTCTCAGCATGGCTCACACCTGTTGGCTGTGACCCACTTTTTATCAACACACTCTGGAGGACAAAACTTTTCATGCCTGTTGAGTAACTTCTGGCAATATCAATGCGATCATCTTGAAAAGAAAAACAATACTGTCACTTTTTAATTCTGCAGCTTCTTGGATTGAACATTACTTCTTTTGAACATTTTGAAGCCTGCTGATTTTTCTCACTGAAGTTTTGCAGCACGCACATCTGTGGTTCTAACCTTTCATCATAAAGGCCAATTTTCTTGACATTTTTCTTCTCAATTTAACATAAAAAAAAATCTTTCAAAATCCAGATCCTGAAATATCCTCTCTCTCTCTCTCTCGCTCGCTCTCACTCTCTGCTCCGTGCAAGTCTGACCCATTATAGCACCGATGTTGCACGTAAACTTTGCTTCCCATGCTTGTATAAAATCTCCTAAAGCTTTTCTTCATACCTTATAGGAACAGTTACTATGTTGACTCTGGTCCACCATGTAAGTACTTATATATACTTATATATATTACATACATATTATATATATTTACAAATACAAAAAAACTCATAATCAAACAAAGAATCCATGGGCTGTTCCTTCATTTGTCTTGTATTTTCGCAATTAAAACATTTTCACTCCAGTTTTATGTTTAAAACTCTTGGAGCTCTTATTTTTGGAGTACAAAGAATATATATAAATATGAAGTAGTAAATATGAGCCATACTGTATATACAGTATATATATATGCTATCACAGAAGGACCTGGAAATTATTATCCATGCCTGTGTGTCGACATGTCTTGATTATTGTAATTCTTTTTTTAATAAGTCTGCTCTGAACAGACTTCAGACATTTAAAAATTCAGCTGCCAGACTTTTAACAGGAACCCCCCGTCGGGCTCATATCACCCCGGTCCTGTCGTCCCTCCATTGGCTCCCAATCAAATTTCGTATTGATCTTAAAATCTTGGTTTTAACTTTCAGAGCTTTAAAAGGTCAGACCATGGTTTATGTATCTGACCTTCTGACCCCATATGCCTCTGGCCACCCTCTTCAGTCTTCTGGCCAGAACCTTCTTGTGGTCCCCAAGACCCGCTATAAGATCTGTCCTTTCAATCTGTGGCCCCCAGACTGTGGAATGCCCTTCCTTTGTCGCTCCGTGTGGTCGACCCTGTGGACACATTTAAAAAGGAACTGAAGACATTATATTTTAGGAAAACTTTTTGTTGACAGGTTGCGTTTTTATTTGTTTTATCTTTTACATCTTATGTTCCTGTTTTTATCCTTTTTTATCTGTGAAAGTTGCTACCTAAATAAAAATTACTTACTTCCTTACATGTATATGTAGTTTCTAGAATGTGTATGTAGATTTATGCACATACTGTTGTTGCTTACATGTAAATATTCATGTGAAATATGTGCAAAGAAATATACAATTTTCAGATTCAGAATTTGTAACAGACAGACATTATGTATGAAATGTGTTTTTACCATTATGTAACTTTTTTCTGATATGTATGTGTGTATGTAGTTGCATGTTAGCATATTGACTTACACTTTTATTATTACTTTATAAATGCTCTATTCATGAAAAAAATCTAATTACTTTGAAAATAGACACTGAACAGACCCAGGTGATGAAAACCCAGTCAGACAACCATGAAGGTGCAAAAAATACACTTCTTTTAAAACAGCAGGTGATTGGATGTTTTACAGGAACAGCTGGGGATTGGATCTGGAGACAGAAGAGAGAGACGAGTTAAAAAGAGTTGTTGTTAACAGGGGGTGTTTCTGTAAACTTGAGCTCATCCTTGTAGTTTCTTACTGTTCTATTTTCTTCTTTGCAGGTGCAGAGAAAACTGGAAGGGTTCCAGGGGCCAAGGAGCCAAACTAAGGAGCAAGAAGACAGAAGTGAAGAGGAGTGCAGGTGAGTCCAGAAGGCAGGTAGATCAGTGATGAAGAGGTGAGGGATCCACAGATGACGGGAGCTTTTGAGGTGAGTGTCTTATTCCTTTCATCAGTGAGACTCAGAAACCAGTAGGATGGTCCAAGGATTCCTTTACAAAGTCAGATTCTTGTCACATGGTTCTCAGAAAGTATCAGGGGACACGCACAAAGGTTCTTTTAGTCAAATGATTCCACACAGGTCAATTAATAACTTTGACTAACACTCTGGGAAGTTCTTTCATAAATTATTCAATGAGATATGTGACCAGTTGGCTGCAGAATCCTGGTATAAACATTTTGATGAGGTAAAAGAATCTCCAGACTGCAGCGATGTGCACTGAGTAGGCAACGAGCCAGACCGTGATGAACTCTCTTTCTGATTAGAAAGCAAACAGCAGTTATTTTTGGACGATTGATTCTTTAGCTGTTTTGTCTTTTTGACTCCAATAGAACTCGCTGGACTTGCTGGTTAGATCTGAGACTTACTTTCTGTTGATCTTCACTGAGTGAAACAAGAAAGCATGCATCGTAAATAAAGACACATTTAAAACAAGTGTAGGAATCAGGTTTGTGTGTTTACTTGTGGGGAGGGGGTGTGCAGGGGGGTATTTAGGCTTTCTTATCCACCAGCTGAGCAGCTTTATGTCTTCTAATAGGCAGCCTGTCAGACTGAATTGTAAATATGATGCACCTTTGTGCATGTAGAGGTGTGTACATATTCTGCCTCATTTACTTGATGTTAAGTCATGACCAACCTGGTTATTATCCCGTGCGATCCACAATTAAAAGGAAGAAGCTCAGAGGAAAAAAAAAGCATTTACCCGAGCTCACATTGCATCTACACACCAGACACAGATTTCAGTTTTACTTAAAAACTTCCCATGCATGGAGCACATTATCGTTTGATTTCCATCCAGAGTTCTCAATTAAAATTATACAGAGGTTGCATTTCATTACCTGAGCTTGCGGCAATTTGCAGGCCATTAAGCTTCTACCTGTATCAGTGGAGACATTGTTGAGGTGAACATCTGTGGTTGAGGAGACAGAGCATGAAATGAAATGCCCCTGGCTCTATGCTCTGCCTTTTGTCCAAAAAAAGGGTCAAGTATTAGAACGTCATGCATAGTAAAGAACATGTTTCTATGTTCTGCAACAAATTGGTTGGGAATCTGAATAGAAATAGAAAAATCAGCTTTGAAGGTTTGATACCCAGTTTGTGATATAGCCTAAAAAAAAATCTTATTCTGCATTTTTACCACAATATGCAATTGTTCCTAATCATTTGAAATAATGCACTGACTTTTTTCTGGACTCTGTTTTGTTAATCTTGTAAAGAATTTGTGTCTTTCTCAATTATGATGACCTGTAAAAAGGAAAAGTGCTCCTTGCTGAATTCCTCTAAAGGGATCAAGATTCTCCATAAAACTCTAATTGATTTCTGTGCCATGCAATAATAAAGACTTGCCATGAAGAAAAGTGTCCCTGTGAGACATTTTAACACCCACACATCATTACAACATGGATCCAATGTTTTTTTTTTTTCTTTAAATCATAATTGAAAATACAAACTGCAATTAAGTTTTTTAATGACAGGATGTAACTTGTGTATATAAAAAAACAGAAAGTTCTCTTTCTATGATCACAAGCTGTTTTTTTGCACACAGTCTGACTAAACTGGTGAAAAAAATCCTAAATAATTACTTAGTACTTTCATTTCATTGTATTATAATAATGAGTTAAAATCTTCTGCATCAACTTGATGCTCACAGAGGTTTTTTAAAAACATTCTGCGATTATTTGGCTTTATTTAAACACACTATTTAAAGCAGCAGCTTTTCAGCCGTGCTGTTGAGAATGTCTTAGTTTGATTTATTATAACTGCATGTCAAAGAGCTGCATGAAACATGGAATATTAGAGGCCTAGTATTCCATAAAAGAAATGCATTTCACCCTCCGCCTTTAATGTCAGAATTTTACATTGTTATCAAAATATACTGAAAAATTGAGTTCTAGCTGTTTTTTTGCAAATTCTGTAAGATCTCTCTAGTTCATGTGCAATCTGTTAGATCTCTGTATGTGTTGTGAGTCACTCTCGTCTCAGTGCCTGTAAAACTGTAACCTGGCAAGAGCCAGATCTATGTGTAGCCCCATGTCGAGTCGAGGTTACTCGTAGATCTGGAACTGCTCCCATAGAAAGTGTCTGAAAAAGGGAAGGACATCTGGTATAATGTTTTAAGTTCTTTGGAGTGTCCGCCTAACATGATTTGTCTTTAGCCAATCACAGTAAATCAAGCTCTTGCAAATCCAGTCGGGATAAAAGCACAAATATCGTTACCACCAAGAAAAGCACAAAGTTCTTACCTTTGCTCATTTTTCAACCAAGAAATCATCTCTAGTTCTCCTAAAATAGCCACTTCTACATGTACGGCCATATTTGTTTTGCTTTGCCTGGGCATTTGCTGCCAATTATACCTGAACACTCCCCAAAGCACAATGCTAACACATGATTGGTTTGCACCACCAATGGAGTTGAGTCGGTTTAGTTGGGGCAGTGCAAGATGGATTTTTGTGGGTTTGGAAAACTACAGATCTCGTGAGAATCCAGCTTGCAACAAAAGGTTAGTAAAACTGACAGAGTTTATCCATTTCTGGCTGATAAATTAAACATCTTTGGCGAACCGGCCCTGAGCTGCATGGTGCCCTGGGCAAAAAAATATTTTGGCACCCCCTACTGCCCAGAACAGAAACAACGTAACTCAATAAGTGGATTACATTGCAAAAAATATGTATTTACACTAAAATGAACAGTAGAGATGGTAGATAGATATCGATAGATATTTAATTATTACTTAATTTGCTCTTTACATGAGATGAATGGTGTGTCCAACAGTTTGTCCAAAAAAAAAAAATTTTTTTTAAAAAAGGAGAATTTGGCGCCCCCCCCCCCCCCCCCC
>SSNP01000019.1:4423600-4579702 GCA_006937955.1 Pachypanchax playfairii
CCCCCCCCCCCCCCCAACAGAGGGTGCCCTAGGCAATGGCCTAATCTGCCTATGCCCAGAATCGGCCCTGATCCTTGACAGCCATCTTGAATTATACTCTAAAGTCATCGTTGATTCAATCATGTATCGTGTATTGTATTGTTTATCGACTCCAAAAGTTAATTAATACATCCGAATATTTTCTCTTTGTTTTCAGAGTTTCAAAAAGTCCAGTGTTTCTTGAGATGCTTTACTAACACTCCAGATAAACACACAGACACGGGCAAAACATTATTGCCTACCTTCCATCTTTGTCGATGGGCAATAATAAACAGCTTGTAGGTACACATGGATAAATTTGTATCTCTTATTTATTTGACAGCTTGCTGTTGTATGTAAATATTGTATTGCCTGTTTTCCTCATGCAATGATAATGCTACTCAAGCCTTATTGGGAATTACTTTGCTTGCTATAGTGCTCCGCCCTTTAATCTCCTGCAACTGAAAGAAGTAAAAAGAATAAAAAAAAATGCCAGTCTAATATGTTTCATGAAAAAAGTGAGAAAAAATGATCACAACCCAAGAGCAAAAACCCACACTTAGTGCAGGTGCAGCTTTGGTGTGCCTCTTTCACTCTTTTGTGTATAATATCATTTCTTTGTTATGGATTATGGGTCCTTGCTACAGGGTATTCCAAAAAAAATGTTGCTTGTGACAGCCTGAAAAATGGCTTTTGGTTTGTCAAACAACTGTAGAGTTGCTGTCTAAGTCATGCAGCGAACATGACTTTCCTTAAAACTGTGAGGCGGCTGCATTAGGGGAACCACAACACAAGCTAGCTTTTCATTCCTGTTATCGTTCTCCGACAGTATGGGGATCTCACTGGAGATTTGTGTGGTACAAGTTGTATTGTAGATGATATGCAGTAATCAGGCCCTTTGAGTCCTCCACTGTCTCTCTCCTTCTCTGTTTGTAGTCTGCACACTCCCCACTATCCTCTGTAAAGCTGGTATAAGCACTCAAGTTTTGCAATGTTTTAGCATTACATCATACCACATGGCAAGCTATTAAGCTTTTGAGAATTGGGAATAGAGCCCAGCCTTTCAGATGTGTCACAGCATCGGGCTCAAACTTTGCAGTCAGCGGATAAATTGCAGGATGACCAGCCGGGCTCAAAGACTAACGAAATAACTAAAGCAGAGACTTCTTTGTTTTCCTCAAATACAGTGTGTGTTTAAGAGCTGACACTGCAAGCGGTGGTCAGGTTTCGCCCTTTTGGTTTTGTAGATGTATTTATATTCTGCACAGGGCACGGCCTTCCTGCAGGTATCCCTCCATCTGCCAATATGATATTCCATCCAGGTACGACGTCATGGCGACACTAGTTATGCAGAGGAATTTACTGTCTGCACTGCGGCAGATTACCGTTGCTTAACATGCCACACAAGAGACTTAAAGAGGCAGCACCTTTTGTGGTGTTGCATCTTGCTGGCAGCTATGTTAGAATGCCCGAGGCATGCTGGGATACCTGGTTTCCTGTGCTGTGAAGGACATACGGCGTGTAGTACGGTGCAAGAAAGGAGAGAGGGGAAAAAAAACACTGATCAGGTTAAAATAATGACTTTCATTATTTGTCCTGTTGCTAGATTTTCATGTCCAGAGTTTCTTTTATGTAATTACTTCCATTTGTTTTTCACTGTCACACCTTGATATGTTTATATGTATCCCACTTCTTCCATTTAGGTGATAATGTGGCATATGCATTGTAGTCATTAAAAGCTCACAACTCTCTGGAGAAATTTCTCTTAGCAAATTTTCTCTCACTAAAATATGATTCGCTTCAGGGGTTGTCGGGGGAAACATTAACTTATGTAATCTTCAGGTATGAAAACCCACAATTTACAAGGTCAATATCATGCATTAGACTCACCAAAGGTAGCCTTCCAAGATGGTAACGAAATGTATTTTAGTATTCCTTCCAACCCCATTCTACAACCAAACACAGATTCAAGCTAAATAATTTAGCACCTCTGCATATCAAAAAGGTGCATCAGGAATGAGCCTGAGGATGCGTTCTGAAGGAAAGTTTCTCATGGAGCTAACGGCTGTATGGAAAAAGACATAAGCTACTTCGATAACAAGAGATTGTTCTGTAAAGAATGTCTGGGAAGATGAGAATTAATCTTTTGAAGTTGTTATCTGCATATGTAAACCATCAGATTCCGGCACCGAGCTTTAGGAGGATATGAAAGGTTCAGCTTTTGTCCACCATGGGCAATCCTTCTGGCAATATGGCTGCCCTGTGGGTTCTGCCAGTGTGATACCAATTGCCTGGGGTTAAGCAAGCATTTTTTTAAAAATTGATTAAATCACCCATGGTATGTCTCTGTTCAGATGCCATAGGTAAGGAGGCATGTACTACTCCTGCTTAATGCTTAAACACTGTGGCAGACGTGTTCGGTTTAACTGCTCTGCTCTATTTTAATCACATGTACATGATTGTCGTTTTCCCTGAGCATGTTATGTTGGTACACGTCTCCTCTCAGTGAATTAAATTAAAAGTTTGACCTGTCTTACTTGGTTGGATTCTATATAAAAATATAATACCTTCGAAGCAAAGGATTTAAAGTGATTTAAAGATTAAAGCAATCCATTATGATTTTTACACAGTCTTTTTTTTCTGTTACTAAAATCACTCATGTCTGTCAGGACTTTAAAGAGAATTGGGCCACAGGGGAAGATTTATATAGACTTTTTTTCTTTCTTTTTTGTGCGTAAACAAAGAAAGATTACATTTTCTGTCACTATTAAGAAAAACAAAAGCCTGACACACAAGCTCCGACATTTACATCTATTTCTTATATTGTCTAAAAAAGCAGAGACTCTGAGGAGGCCGTATAAAACTGAACAGCAGAAAAAAAAATCACAAAATTTTTGATGAAAGCAGGAATTTTATATGAACTTTTACTCTCCAGAAACTGATGTCAGGTGGTTTTAATACAGCTCATCAGGCCAGTTAATGCTTAATTAATAGTTATTTTAGCTCTTCTCTAAAAAAAAAAAAAAAGAATGAAAGGCATTATTTAAGTGTTATCATTAGGATGTCCTGATCAGGTTTTTTTGCCCTGAAGTCCAAGTCTGAGTCTGAAACCACGCGATCGGGCCCGATTTTCCAATCATGTTATCGGATCTGGACATCCCTAGTTATTATAATATAATATATAAGTATAATAAGTATTTTTTTTTAAGTGTTTTGTTGTATTTGTTGCTTTTTAAATTTTAGCTAACATTGTTATGATTACCTTTGAAATATATAGCATTTACATTCAAAATGAGCTAAAGCAGATCAAGGATTAAATAAAGTATTATTTTCTGGAGAATTGTAATGACTCTGAGGTGTAATATACCTATAAATATATTTTATCACTTTTATTCCACTGAGATAACTCGGCATGTAATGGTGCTCAAATTTTATTCTGTTTTATTTTATTTGTCAGGGTGAATCCAAAGCTTTTTCCTCTGTGCTGTGAGAAGGAAAAGAAAACTCACCTTTAGGAAGTCAACATAATATTTTGTTCCTACTTTTCTCTTTAATTGAGAATACGTCTGTGTGCCTCAAAGCATTCGCAGGAAATCACTTTTTGACTCTGATGAATGAATGAAGACGTAGAAATGGTATAAATTAACCATTTGTCACAGCATAAATAATTGAAAATTACATATTAAGTAACACCTTCTCATCGTTTGAAGTCTGGAAGAGCTCCGAGTTAATACAGAGGAAGTTACACATTTACGAACTGAAATATTTGCATCAATAAATTATTCATTAAGTTTCACTTGTTTAAAAAAATATAATTAGCATTTTCCCTGTTTAACATTTCTCACTCCATCAAAAGTGCCTTTAAACAGCTTCTGCAGGTCACCAAAAAAAATAAAAGTCACCCTCACAGTGAGTGACTGAACAGCTATAAACAAAACCCAGGTGACTCCACTCAGATTACTGGTTGCTAAAGTTACAGAGCCATCTAATTAGATACACCATGTAAAATTAATCAAGGCAATTTGGGAGTTCAGTTCTGGGAATGAAATTTCATTTTTTGTGCTTGGAACCATCTGCTTCACAGCAGTTCACTCTTCTGTGGTTAGTTGACAGATTATAAACATGTCTTAATGCACACAAATAAAAACTATTCACAACAGAAGGGAGTCACCATCGTAACATCACCTGTTACTATTTAAAGAAAAAAATATCTATTTCCCTATACATTTATCAAATTGTTGGGTTTTCACAACTAGAAGTCAATTCAAACATTCTGGAAATTGATTGGATGAATCACCAGTTCAGATTTTCCTAGCCCTAAGCATAGGCCACTCAGGCCACTGCCTTGGGCGCCACCTGCTGGAGGGGGCGCCAAATCCCAATTGCTATCATTGACATAAAGTAAAGGCATTTTATCTGTTGTAACTTTTTGTAATTTTTTACTGTTAATATTGCTTTGAATGTGTTTTTACACTGCCCTGTTTCCTTTATAATCTGTACTATTTATTTCAGTATTAATATTATATGTAAATATTTATGTTGTTTGTGTTCCAGAGAGTAAGGGGCGCCAAAATCATTTTTTTCTCCTAGGGCAGCATGCAGCTCAGGGCCAGCCCTGCAAGAATGACATGGCTGGTGGACTGGGTTTGCACACTATTTCAAACGGACACCCTGCTCAGATTCAATAACTAGACTGGTTAATGCTCATTTTAACCATGTGATGTAAAACATAACCAAGCGGCATCGATTCCAAGGTCCAAACATGATGATAAAGTAAGTAACATGAGTTTATTTATATCTCCCCTTTGCACATTTTATGTTGTCAGCTGTCATTAAGACAGTAAATTCAGATCACTTTGACACGTCATCCCTGATTTATAGAGGCTCGTCATCACATCCACCTGGCTGACTGAAAAAAGACTGTGATTGTCAGTTTAGAGAAGAAAAAACATCCGAACACTCCAAAAAAACACCTGCAGGGACATAAATTGATTAAAACATACAACAACGTGGTTCATCTGATCAGTAAGCTTCAGTTTTCCTCTGAGTTTTGAGAGTTTTGTAAGTCCTTTAATCTGATTCAGCTTACTGCATGAAGACAGACTGAGAACTCTATCTATAGTAGATTTATGTAGCTTTAAAGATGTTTATATCTGCTTTAAAGTTTGTATTTTTTTAACAAGGGGTGGGGGGGGGGGTCTACAGGGATTCACTTTTTGTTGGGACAAGGCCTTAAGGGTACTCGATACCTCTGTGAAACTTAAATATCCTATTTGCAAAATTTACAAACCAGGCAGCACCATCATCCTCCTCAACCAGGGTGATAACTGTGTTTATTTTGTTTTATGTGTATCTATTTTCGCATGCTACATCGTAACGCTCGTCTCGAGTGCACCACAAACTTGTTAAAATCTCACAAGGACAAACCAAAAAAAAAAAACAGATCAGGAGAATAAATGTGAACGACTGATGTCTACAAAATGTTTTGCTCTTGTGCAGAAGCAGCGTGACACGAGACCAGAAGTGTAGCAGCGTGGTGAACATTTGCTGGCTCTTCAACCATTCCAAGGCCTTCCATTATGGCTCCAGATGACAGATGAAGATACGCCGGTGTTCTCCCTCCAGCTCTAAAGCATCAGGTCTAACCTTCCTTACAGCAGAAGTAATGGTCCACACCTTTAATTGTCGCAGGCTGTTTATCTTCGCTAACAATAGCAGTAAGCTATGGGTCTGGGATGGAAAGGCAGTCGTGTCTGACAAAGGAAGTGATTTAGTTCTGGAGGCGATTCGTAAGCGGTGGTTGCAGTAATGTGTCGGAGAGAAAGAGTGTATAGTAAGAGGAGGAGAAGACACAGCAGAGGCATTCAAGAAATACTGGAGGATTTCTTCACCTCCTATTGCAAGGATTTCTCACAAGTGGCGTTTATTGTGTATGTTCTCCAACATGCAAACGCTCGCTAATTAAAGTAGACACGATGCCCTGCGAATTAAAGATGCAGCAATGATGCAGAGAGCTGGTGGGAAAGCAGCCGCGTTGTCACGTCTGCATCAGGATGCAGAAAAACATCTCATTTAAAGAACTGGGATGGTTGAAGACGTGATCCTTCTCAGATCTCGATCTTTTCTCTTTATTCCATTTGATGCTCAAACATCATTTGATGTTTTACTTTCAAAAGTCAGCTTTTAGTTGTTGTGTTTCTTTTCTGCCTCCGAAAGCAGCAAAATGTTTGTGAAAAATGTGCCATTGATGGGTCACTAGCTCGCTGTCGGAATTAGACGGAAAAAAAAAAGAATATACAAGTGTAGTTGCCAAATTTAAGCATGTTCTCTGGGAAAGTTGAGGCCCATTAAAATGATAGATTGCAAGGTGGATGCGAAGGGATCCTTTACAACCACAAAGCAGTCTAATTGCATTCAGTCCTGTGAAAAGTCTACAAATGTTGAATCTACAGTAGATTCTCAGGCGAGTTGGCAGCAAGCTGCGAGACAGCAGATGACTAGCTTCAAACGAGTAGCGAGGGGTGGGGGGGGTGGGGAGGTTGGGATGTAAAATCTTGACAAACAGCGAGAGCGAGCGTCCACATCATCTCTCGCCCCTGACAGGCTTCCCCCATGCATGAATTCAAAGCCGGTAAAAACCATGGCTGGATTCATTTTGATCTGACATCCATCATGTAGATCAGTGTTGTGGTTTCACTGTACTGTGTCCACAATAAGATGTTTTGGCAACCGGCCCATGACATCTGTTTGAACCAGTCAAGAGAATCTGGGACCAATTTGGCATTTGTGTCACAAGTTATTGTCGGCTTTTTCGGCACGGAGCGCCATACATTCATTACAGAGCAGCCACACGAGTTGTTTTGAATTGAAGGTACTTGCTCCTCAAGGGGAGGGGGGGGAACAATATGTTGACTTTTTTAGGCTCAAATTGGAGATGTAATTAGATGCGCTGTACGAATCTGAGGTTACTGAGTTGTAGGAAATTCTGAACAACTGTTTGCCTGAGGGTAAACTGTTAGGTTTGCTATTTAAGAATATTAAGAAACAAATGACTTGACGCGTTGCAGTATTAATGATCACGGGAGATCTGAGATGGATGAACGTTGAAGAGTCTTTGGTTAGCTAAAACCAGACGTTTTTTTAAACTAATAAACTCAGAAGAGACAGTTTCTGTTGCTTTTTTCAGTCCTGACATCAAGTAGTGATGTAGTTATTATCAAAATGTGAGTCTCGTCGCTGAGTTATCGAGCAACAGCTGAACAGTTCCAGCTTGGTATGGCTGAAGCATGGCAGCATGTGTGTGGAGGGCGTTGGGCAGATGGGATGTGTCTGATATCTCTCACTCAACATAATGAGATGAGAGTGCGCTTCGCCAATCTTTGGGCTCGACTGAGGGCAAGAGACGCACTGCCCACTCATACGGGAGGGGTCTTTCCTCTCTTCAAAGATAATGAGATGACAATGTATTCAGCTATGATTAGATAGAGACAGGGTTTCTGTAAGGTGGGGGGGGGGGTGTGCTGAGAAACATCTACAGCACTTGTCTACTGCCTTTGATCAGACAGCAAAAGCAGCTGTCATTCTTTGTTTCCACTCTGGACTCATGAAAGCTCAGCTAACTACTCTGTCATCGTCAGTGTCACCGAAAAGCGATACTCTGTTAGCGCAGGCCCGAATTCCTCGAGCAGGTGATTTCCTCAAGCTGACTATGGAAATTAGATGTGTGTGTGTGAGAGAGAGAGAGAGAGAGAGAGGCATCTGCTCAAATTTGGTTGGTGAAATCAGTTGCTCAACAAAAAAAAAAAATTGTTGCAGTAAAATCGATTTACCTGAGAGAGGAAGACACGATATTTCGCCTAACTTCGCTCTTCACTGTGTGTCAACAGTGTCGTGTTAACAGGCCTAGTTAAGCAGCCATGACAAGACGATCTTATTCTCAGCTGACAGTTTGTTGTGCTACGTGTCTTTAGTTCCTGTGGTGAAGATCGCTCGCGTGCTTTTTTATTATTATTTTTAACTCTCACTCTTTCTTAGAGTGCCGTGTTTTGACATGTACCCCAAATCCTTTACCAAAAAAAGGCATCTTTATTCAGCTGCATGTTGTCTGTTTTGTTGTAAATTCTGACAGCAAAATATATATATATATGATGTTACTGTTTGTCTGGCACATGACAGGGGATAACATTTAGGTTATGTACAATGAATGTACAATGTTTTTTTTTCTTCAATAAAATTGGGAATTTATCTTCAATAACAAAAAATAAAATAATGTGTCTTTTTATATGAACTTTATTATCACAGCAATAATTAACACGGTAACATTTTTGAAAAGGTTTCGGTTGATGCATCTTTCTTCCGTCACTTTCTTTTCTCTGTCAAAAAAAAAAAAAAAAAGATAAAATACAGGAGAATTCTTCACCATACTTTAAAAAAAAATCCCCCAAATGGCTGACAGCAGAGCCAGAAACCCCCCCACAACAATCTGTCAATCTTTGTCCTGCAATTATGGGATGTTTTCAAACGTTGTGATGCTAAAAATCTCAATAAAAACTTGACAAATCATCTTTCAGGACAGAATTCATCACGTTCAGGCTCATATTCATCCCTTAAAAACTCAGCAAGACGCTTGCGTAAAAGTAGTAGAATGTAATGTTTTAACATCCAACATTTCCCAACATTTCATCATCTTGTCTCAATAATTATGCAGGGTTATTAGCTCAAGTATTTGTCCTTGGCATTCTTAATGCTGGTTGACATTTTTTATGAAGAGTAATGGTATTAGAGATTTTGATCTGCGGTTTGCGGTGGGTGGTACATCCTCTGCAGTGCAACAGCACCCTCTCTTGATAGTATGTGATGGGATTACATCATCATGTTGGAGCATGTTTTGCTGGTGAATAATAAAAAAAAAAAAAAGCTGTTTCCATGTGACTTTTTTTTTTTAAATATTCAGTTTTGACTTTCCAGATGTTGACTGGAACAACTGCACCAAATAATTCCCTTCATCTTTTATTCATTTTTGCTGTAATTTGATACACACAATTTATGTAGCATTCTTTTGAAATATTTTTTCCACTCATGAATGTTTCTTTTTTTCCACAATGTTTCAAGGTTTCAGAAGAGAAATTAATGAGTGACAAAAGATTTTAATTCAGTCATCATTAAAAATTCAGTTGGATTATTTTTATTTATTTTACTGTCCTTCAGAATTTTACTATTATTTTTACTTTAAGCAGAAAACATTTCAGATGGTGTGATTTAATAGTTTCCAGAAAAAACATTTAAATTGTTTTGGAGCTATTGTCATATAATCCCAGTAATATTGTGACAGAAATAAAAACACTGATCAATTCCTGGAAATTTCTAATGAATTATCCTTTAGTTTTCAGAATTTGGGATTGAATGTTATTTTTATTCAGACATTTATTGTTGATCACATTAAATACTTCAATTACTATAGTAAAAGTTGGTTTTGAAATTAATTTATGTTAGATTTGTACATTATTGTTGTTTTATTCAGCCAAAATAAAGGACCTTTTACAGAAATTCTGCTTTTTCATTTCACTTTGGAATTATCAATAAAAGTTATTTGTTTTGAGAAAACCCAGCAGATCATAGTAACAGCTTAAAGGGTTGGTTCAGATCTTTAAAGTTCTGTGAAAAGGTTATGAACAGTTAGTATCTACTGATGCTCAGTTTAGAGAAAAAACACTTTCTTTATGATTAAATTGTTATGTTAATGGATAGAATTAGCAGGACTGAAAGGGGATTGTAGCTCTCCAGTCTCAAAAATGTCAGAATTGTTTGTCACTATTATTTCCCTTTTACATCACTGTCATTTCTATTTATATTTACAGAAATATTAGGATATTCCTGCTGTAAGCATTTCAGACTGCATCAGAAGTGTGACCGCTAGCTGCAACAGCTGCTGTCAGCGTTTGCATAAGGAGCAGAAATATTTATGTAAATAATCGTGTGATAGAAATGCAAAGATTTTTATAACAGTGTTCACATGACTTACGTTGGCATTTTTGAGACTGGAGTTCTTACACTTTCTAAACCATCTGATCTTTTGCTTTAACTTGTTAAGTTTCATTTTTGAAATAAGTATTTTAAATATGTTTCTTAGTTTCTTCAGAATGGAATCAGTCTAGAGATTTTGATGCATTTAGTTTTAAAATGATGATTTAAAGTGTCTCTGAATGTGATTTTAATGTTATTTTACTAAGTCATATAAATCAAGATTACTTTTATGCCTTGTGGACACTTTATCACATATACCAGGATATGCAGATGTTCAGTAATAAAGTCTCAAATATTCATATTTATGGAAAATCGCAACATGTTTCTGAGTGTTTGTCTCTTTCTGAATGAGGAATCGACCCTGTAGACGAGACGATGTGAAGAGAACTGGTTTGATTTTCACAGCCGAATATGTTTGAGTTGAAATCAGTTCCACAGGCTTCAAGTTCTGCTGATCAAACACAGTCAGTGTCAGTGTCATTGTAGATGTAAACAAACATCATGGCTAAACAGATCCGAGCAGAAGAAAGAGGGAAAGAGAAAGAAAAGAAAGCAAAATCCGCACGGGGAGCAGCTGTAGCCCAATGGGAAAGGAGGTTCAATCCCAGCACGCTATGTAGCTGCCCTTGGGCAAGATACTGAACCCCAAAACTGCCCCCCGGGGTCCAAACACAGACATAGCAGCCATTTGTTCCTCAGGGATGGGCCAAACGCAGTAATCAAAGTCCTTGTGTGTGTAACATAAATAAATAAACCTAATGTTGGATCCGGACGTGAGCACACGTGCACGAGTCTGGTGGCACTATGAGTATTTCTCTCTCTGAATAATTGTAATTATTATGACTAAATCCAAAGAGCCGCGTTCCTGCGTTTCATCACTGTTAGGTTTAGTGGTTTAGGCTGGACCCAAGTGTAGAAGAGCAACACCGCAAACGATGTAATAGAAACGTAAACTTTAATAACTAAAATAAAGAGCAAACTTACAGGTACGAGGAGGACGATGGGAGAAACCAGAGGCGAACAAATAATCCACAGACATCCCGGCAGGAAAACCAAAACGAACTCATAAAGAAACAAACACCAACATGCTACTTAAATACTAAATGAAGACAACTAATCATGACAACGAGGCACACCTGGAGAGTGGACAGAATGAACAAAGGAAATGACATGACACAATCAAGGGACCTACACTTCGGGAAGAACAGGAAGTACAAACGGTACCAAAATAAAAGCAAAACAGGAAACTAGACTGGGGCAAAATAAAAGCTGAACTAAATGACAGGGAATAACAAACACCTGACTGACATGGGAACATTAGGAGCTAAGAATCAGCCAAACACAAAATCACAGATAATTCTGGAGAAAAGATCTACAAGACATAATAAAGAAACAAAACAAAACCCAAGACCTGACAATCACTTTTGGTTTCCAGTTGAGACTCACACGGAACTCATAAAACATTTATACTTGCCTTCTATGTTTCAAATACAAATTTGTACCACGATCCGTTAAAAAAAAAGTTCTAATCCTAAATGTTTTATTGAGATCAGATAGTCTTTAAAGCTTTATGTTACTCTGACTGATTTAAGATGGAGCTGCTGACATCTGACTCGACCTAGCTCGTTAATCTAACAGATCTGTGGATGTATCCGGGACACTGAGCAAACCTACATTAGACGAGTGTAACAAACTGAATGGAAGAAAGCGGTTGTATATTTGAAATGTTTAGTAATGGATTCAGGTTGAAGGTTTTTTTAAAATGGGAATAAGAAAAAACAGATGCACTTTATCTTTCCAGTATATGAGAAACGGACTCTGCAAAAGGTCTCTTTGCTTTTATGTATGTCCAGCTTTTCATATTTTGAAAACACCAGCAAGTTTCTGGTTTAGATTTTATGTGTGGCTATAATCCACAATTTCGACTGCAAAAACAATCAATTCTTTACCACACAGGTTGGAGGGGAGGAACAAACAGAAGCAGTCAGTCATCAGTCTGCTGCAGGGAGAGATGAAGAGCAGAACAAGATCAACTAGAGGATGCTGCAGTCTGAACAAAACTAAAGCTAATGCTGACATCCAGTTTGATGAAACTGGTGAAATCAGTGTTAAACAGGAGCAGAATGACAGAAACAAGCAAACTCCTGCCGTCAGCAGGCCACAACTCCATGGATCTGATCATGCTAAGAAGACCGCAGTAATTTTATTTATTTGTTTTCATGCTGTACAAAATTATGATAAAAACATAAAAAGCAACATTTGGCCCCGTGAACATGGTATTAATACAGTTACAAATTGTTTTCTTTATGAACAAGCTAATCATTTTTCACAAGCTGAACATCAGTCTACAAATGTAAAAATAGCTTGGAAAATCCGGCGTCTGGGTGCGCGAGAGCGTCACCGTAGCTAGCAAAGTAAAACGACAATAGAAATGAATGACAGACTTTTCAAATTCAACAAAAACAAAAATTCTGTGCAGCATTATGAAATATCAATATGATATATTTTCTGTGATTCACAACTTTGTAAACCTTCATTTAATGCAAAACAAGACATCTAAGACGAGCGAATGACTTTGGTGTTTGTTTGCTAGAAGCTAAAAAAGAAAAGGTTCATTCCTGTACATAAAACTATAGCCAAACAAGTCACAGTGGTCTTTATCATCAGGGAGTAACAATCTGCTCAGACCACACATGTAGAAAAGACATAGTTACAGTATGTAACAACTTTCAGAGTTATTAAGGGACATAAAAAACCTTAAATTCACCATTTATAACTGAAAACTATGATGTAGTCGGGTTCTTTTACTCAAAATCTAACATTAAGTACCAACTTTAAAGTAGTTTCACACTGTAAATATATGTAACAGTGTGCAACTACTTTCAAGTTAACAATTTTCAGTTATAAAGGGACATATAAACCCAAAATATCCTGTAAAACAGACATTTAAAAAAGGTTTTTTCAGTGTCAACATAACGGGACATACAAGCTAAAAAAAACACTGTGAGACAAGGCATGGATAATAAATCTTTGTGTATATTGATAAACTACTAATTTGAAATAATTTACTCAAAATGTGACAATAAATTTGGTTACACACTGTGACGTATAGCAACAGTTGGAAACCGTTATTAACGTTTAAAAAAAAGGGGACAGATGGCACAGATAGGAACGTGTTTAAACTAGGTGGAGTTATGCTAATTCATTCAAAATGTGAAATTCAACTTGGAGGACATTCACATGAAGTTAAATAAAAGTAGTGTATCAAAGCAAAAACAAATCCTTGGCACTGATTTGCTACGTCTTCGCCAAGTCTATGAAAATACTTAATCGGGTGAGAATGTGGAGAATGTGCAGTGTATTCCAGACCTTCAAGTCCTACCCAGTGGGTAGACTTGTCCACTAATGATAGAAACAATGGGCAAAGCTCTGACTGTGTCTCCCTCTGAAAAATCTGCAGAGTCGAGTTAAAGGAGGCAAAATAAAAATATGACTCTCAAAGGACGTGTCCTCAATCTGTTGCTTTGTTTGTCCACTCCTCGTTGCCGCTCTCTCGTTTGTTTCTCGTGCTGTTGTGAGAGAAAAATGCTCAAGGCAGTTTCACCACCACCACGCAGGCGCCTGCCCTTCCAATGTTGAGAGGGACCTCCTGCAAGCAGACAGAGAGGTTAACGTGCAGCTTTTCATCGGACGCTCTGCTAAAAAACTCTCATTTTATTTGATGCAGATAAGAAGGTTAGACTGCCAAGATTAGGAGGGAAAAAAACAGATACAATAAAGGAAGAGCTACAATAAAATATTAACAGGCTTCAGTAACTTTAACAGATTTATGTTCCTGAGGGACGTTAACCGCTGCCTTTATCTCACATGGAAGCAGTTCTTGCAGAACAGCAACGATTCCAGCTCTGAATATCAGAGCTTATAGAATCTAAAACAGAATTTATTTTGCAAAAGTTAAAAGTTAGAACTACCTCAGTCCACTCGTTGTTTTGTGCATCATAGGAGTCGACAGAGCTGAGATATGACTGCCCATCATATCCGCCCACAGCGTAAAGCCTGTCACCCAGCAAGCAAACGCCCACTGCGTCCCGAGGAACACTGAGAGAGGACACGGTGGTCCACGTGTCCGTCTTTGGATCATACCTGCAAATAGAATACGTGAGCAAACAACTGAACTCGTTTCATCTGTCTGCGCTAGCAAGTCAAGTCAAGTTTATTTATAAAGCACATTTAAAAACAACCAAGGCTGACCAAAGTGCTGTACAGTGACAAAAAACAGTAAAACAACATAAACAGAATAAAAGCTCTAAAATACATAAATACATGAAACACCTCACTAATAAAACAATCAAATTAAACCTTGTTAAAAGCCAATGAGAAGAAGTGGATTTTAAGAGCAGATTTAAAAGTTCCTGAGCTTGTGGAGAATCTGATGTGAGGGGGTAAACTGTTCCAAAGCCTGGGTGCAGCTACAGCAAAACCCCTCTGTCCTTTAGTTTTTAATCTGTACCTGGGAACTTCTAAAATCATCAGGTCTGCTGACCTCAAAGATCTCCTGGGCTCTACTCTAAGAAGCTCTACCAGGTAAGGAGGTGCAGTACCGTTAAGAACCTTAAAAACAAGCAGTAAAATTTTAAAATCAATCCTAAAAGCGACTGGGAGCCAGTGGAGAGAACAGAGGACTGGACTGATGTGGTCTCTCTTTTTGGAACCAGTCAGCAGACGAGCAGCAGCGTTCTGTACCAGCTGGAGACGATGTAGAGAGAAACGATCTAAGCCAACATACAGGGAGTTACAGTAGTCCAGCCGGGAAGTAATAAAAGCATGGACCACTCTTTCTAGATCGTTCCTGTACAGGTATGACTTGACTTTGGCTAAAATCCGTAAATGATAAAAAGTTCCCTTAACTACGGAGCTGATTTGTTTATCAAATTTAAGAGCACTGTCTAAAGTGACACCGAGGCTCTTAATGGAGGAAGTACATTTAGAAGTTAGGGGTCCCATAATATCAAAGGAAATGTTGGGGTCTTTTGGAAGTCCAAACACAATGACTTCAGTTTTTGTTTCATTTAGATGCAGAAAGTAGCAGCTTGAACTCCCACAGGAAAATAGACTTAATGATAAATAGAAAGATTGAGATGATGTTTACATCTAAATGTGATCTGATTGGATGGAAATTAACAGTGAAATAATTTACTGATTTAAATTTCTTGGGTCAAAATAATAATGGAAAAATTTTGGTTCAAGAAAATACAAATTTCCAGTCGAAATATTTAGATTTTCAGCTACGTTTATTGTCTGTGTGAAACTACCAGACTGATGTACAGGCAGCAGTATATATTAATGAGTAAATCAATGAAGGAAAAAAGATTTTACGCTATCGGGAATTTTGATTTGTATGTCTTATTGGGTTAGAAAAGTGAGCTGCAACATTCTTTGAACTTCCAGTTTGGATTTAAGATAATTTGGCCACCAGATGGCGCCAGATACTATAAAACAATCTGATACTGATTTCTCTGGTTGAGCAACATGAAATATACACCTTTCAAAATACAGGAAAAGGGTGGAGATGAGAAACACTCCTTCTGTCTTTGTTTTGGTGTGAAAGTGAAGTCATGACTGAGTTCCAGAACCAGCTCTCTAAACACAGCATTGTGTTTCTGCAGCTTCCACTGACCTCTCAACACAGTCGGAAAGTCGAGAACAGTGGTTGGAAGCGGGGGCGTCGTGTCCACCCACAGCATACAGGAAGTTGTTGTACGTCGCCACGCCCACTCCACCTCTCCTCTTGGACATGGGCGCACACATGCTCCACTTGTTGGTGTGTGGGTCGAAACACTCCATGGACCTCAGGCACGAGCTGCCGTCTCGACCGCCGACTGCAAACAGTCTGAGAAATCAAACAAAAGCGGCTGCTTAATGAGGCAAAAGATGTTTGAAAAAGAACAAAGAAGAAAGCTTTTGTTCAAAGACTCAACATCAAGAAATTAGATGCGAAGAAAACTTCCCCTCACAGATAAACATCATCATTAACGTTCACTCTAAATATTAGAGTTGAGTAAACTCTTCATCATCACGGATTTCTACTCAAACTGAGCTTAAAGCTGATTTTCTCTTTGCTGAAATAACAAACACATACAAACACATGGAGTGATCTGCTTCCATGGAGTCTGAATTCAGACATACTGTATGATTACGCTGTCAGAACCGCCTTTACACTGAGCTGGAGACTATTACAGAGCCATATTAGAGTTTGTCTCACAGATAAAGACACAATACTGTCAGAATAGTGGTGCAATTGAGTTTCTTTTAGTATTGTGTAATTTAGGTTACACAAAAATCCTGGAAAATTGTCCAATTTTTTTCCCGTTCTTGCACAACAAGGCCAGCAAAGACGACTAAATTAAACTAAATTGATTAAAGACAACTCGTCATATTTTATAATAGTAAATAACAGTTTTGTTTTGATCTGTTCGAAATATTTGGGCTTTATGATGAATTATAAACGAAGTCAGAACAGAAACATGACGTAAAATTTACATTATAAAAGTTTTCAGAAGAAGTAAAAATGACAAGTAGAATTTAATAAACGCTTCATTGCATCTTGCTACTTTAGATACTGTGACATATATAGGATTCTTTATGGTCATTGCAAAGCTGTGCACTAATGCTTCTGTATCGACGAGCTGGAATCATCGCGTATGAACTTGCTCTGAAACTTAATGAGCTGCAACGTTCATGAAAACGTTTTACACATTTTTTTGCAGCATTTTAATCATAATTGTGTTTTATTTGTCTTAATTTGTTTGCAAGCGATTCTTGTTTTACTCCCATTTTCCTTCTGTTTCTAGTTTTATTTTGTCACACCCAGAATGTCAGATTTTCATGTTTGTTGCCAGTTAGTCTCAACTGTTGTCAACCCACCCTCACCTAAAGTTGTCTGAAATTTCTCAGACTTTCTGATTCATTGAAAATCAACTGAGAAAGAGTTCCAGATGAGTCACAAATACCCGTGACCTGTATTTGTAAAAAAAAAAAAAAAAAAATTGCCCTGTAAAGTTTTCCAAAATTCCAGAAAAACCCTCCCAGAGATTTTGGAAACTCCCTCATGACTGCTGTTCACAGTTTGTTGCCAACATTTATAGCTTGGTGAGATCCACAAATCCATTTTTTTTAAAACCAGTTGAATTAGTTTTTACAGTAAATTACCGACTGTCTGTTTCCCAGGTGGACTTCAATCATCATGATAGTTAAAGCAAAAAATAATAATTTACTTGAATGTAAATGTTAAGGTTTCTCATGATTGTAGATTTGAGTTGGTAAAACATACTTTCCATTGAGTGCGGTGACCCCCATGGTGCTCCGCGGAGTCGACATACTGGCCACGTAGTTCCACTGCCGGGCCTGCGGGTCCCAGCGTTCTACCGTGTTCAGGTAGCTCCAGCCATCATGGCCTCCTACAGCATACATTGGACCCTCAAGCACAGCAATACCTGAGAAAATAAAAACATATAAAAACAGGAAATTGTCAAAGTAAAGGTGAGGTATATGTAAAATCTATGTTTTTTCTTTTGCATTTGGATAAAGTGAGATGTGAGGTTGTGTAAGTACAGCTAATGATACACACATGTTTTCACCCCAAAATCAGAACTAATCATACAGTCCTTTTGTTTGTTTGTCAAAAAGTAGAGCAGAGGCACTGTTCTCATTTTAGAGCAGTCTGAGGTTATGAATCAGACCGAATCTATTCCGAAAACAGGAAGACTATAAAACAACATTGTTATTTCTCATTTCCAAGTTTTAAAGGAAAGTGGTTTCCGCCAGCCACAACGTAGGAGACCTCCAAACACAATGGATTTTTATTTTACAGTCCGAGATCCCTCGGTGAGAGTTCAATTACTTCTAGGTAACTTGAGGGCACAGAGAAGCTCGGTGAGTGTCAGAGCTGCTGCTCTTATAATGAAGGTGACTTTTTATAAAATGATTAAAAAAAAAAACTACAACCTGGTGCTTTCGTAATGAAAACCCAAACTCTTTTTTTTTTTTTTGTCTTCACCTGCCATGTGCTCGGCAGGGAGCGACCACGCAGGGACGCTTCCAGATACTAAAGTTCTAAAATATTCCGACTCAAAATATGCACACAATAAGAAAAGCAGCGAGAAACATTTGCTGCAGGAAAGATCAAAGACGGCGGCGGTAATCTGTGTAGCGCTGCTCTCCGGGGTTCGCTCATACCTCCCACCTCACCGGGTGAGTGAGCTTGAATGCTTTGACAAGATCTCCCTGTTCTGTTAGTAGAAACCTGTTTCAACTATGAATCAAAACGCTTCTGATATGAGATGTGTTGGGCAGGGAGTGATAAGAGAACGCAGGGCCAGTACAGCTTGCCAAGCTTTGATAGGGGAGCAGGAACGTGTCCGAAGTCGGAGGGGATTTCTTTTTTTATTCCCAGCACACCATCTCTGACCCTCCTGAACTGCAGCCTGTTATTATCCAGGATTATCCAGCACATTATTAAAAGCTCAAATCTGAAACAATAGATTTGGATGTTTTACAAATTTGTGCCACTGGTTGGAAATATGAAGGAAGGGCAGATGTCTAAGGGTTGCCAGTTCAATTCCAGCTTGCCCCACTGACGTGTGTTGGAATACAAGCAAGTCTTACCGAGTCCGTGTCTGTGAGTGGACATTGGGGGCATAGTGGACCAGACTTTGGTGACAGGATTATAGCATTCCACCATGTTGGATGTCTTGAGTCCATCTCTCCCCCCGACTACATACAGCTTGTTGTCTATAACGGCCACACCAAACTGTAGCCGCCGTCCGTTCATGACTCCGACCTGGACCCAGGTGTTTGTTCGTAGGTCATATTTCTCGATGGTGGTAGAGCCTGAAAACAAAAAACACAAGACTTAAGACATTTTAAAGAACTCATTCTGCAGGGAACTAGTATGTCTGTTTACCTTTGGTAGCGTCCATCCCTCCCACAGCATAAAGTGCCCCCACGGTGGACTTTCTAGGTTTTGTTCTTGGGCTCTGAAACATGGGGCGTCGTTCTGGGAGCAGATGGTATTTCATGGCTTCCATCAGGAGCTTCTGACATTCGAGATCATTTGAGAACATCTTGTTGTTTTCCAAATCTGCAAGAAGCTGCATAGCAAGAAATCCCATTAATTAGGGAAGTGCATTGAAAAAAGGCTTTAGAATTACATATTTATAGAATGTCAGATGACTGGGTGAAGACTTTATTGAAGTATGTGGAAACTGGAGCACTTTTCTTGTTTATTGTGTTTTTAGTTATCAGGATCTTCTGGGTTTGAACAACTAACATGGATTCAGGAACTAGATGCTGTCTTTTGATTTAACCCCTATAATGCTAAATGTTTTATATTTTATATGTCTACTTTAAGAGCTGTAACTTTCTAGCAGGATTAGCGCTTAAAAAAAACATCTAATCTAAAACGTGTCCTCTGCCCTCTGGTGGATGATGTTGGTACTACAGGTGACAAGTGTAAGTTTTTTTATCTTGACACAAATACAACATCAAATATGTTAATATTATTGTTACCATCCTGTTAACAGGTAAATATAAGAATTGTAATTGTCTAACCATCATTTCATGTGTACTTGACATCACTCAAAATGAGCAGAGTCTGTAGAAACAGGAAGAGGTTCTCAGAAAGGAGTCTGGCTTGTAGCTGTCAGATCGGTGCCACTTTTCTGACTGATTTATGGCAAATAAAACAATCCTCCTGTAATCCTGATGGGAGATAATGTCATACTAACACATTTTAAACTTCTGCATATTTGTGCGAGACCATTTCTGTTTTCTCAACAGAACAACATCCCTGTCATCACGCCAGTAGTTTTCCAGCTCAGTCCAAGAGTTGAGTAAACATTTGGATCTTGTGGCTAAACTTGTTGAAACAACATGGAAGACAGTTTGTGTTTGTGCCTTTTCTGTTGAAAACTGCTGACTACCTTCTTATTGATAGAACGCAACTTTCAAATAACAGAAAACCCTGAAAATTTGGGTCAAAATAAGAATTTAAGGTTAACTTTAGGGGTAACGTTCAGATTTTGCTCACCCGTTCAAAAATGGCCACATTTTTTTCCCTCAACCTGTCACATTTTTTGTTTTTAATAAATTACAGTAAATGAAAAAAGAGTTGATGTTTAAAAAACAACTTTGAAAGAACTTTAGAGAGCTGAGAAAGTTTTTGCTAAAGATGATCCTTAATGATTACCAGAAATGTTTGACTCCTTTCAAAGTACAATGAAAAGAAACAAGAGTTGGCCCGAGACGTTGTAAAACTCATCAAAATCGTCTTTTTTCGAGTTCATGTTGAAGATAAACACTCAAAAATGGAACATATGGTTAAAATCATCACATACAACAGTCAGATTTCAAGCAGCACCACATGGTGCTCTGTGGTTCTGCAGAGTGCGGCCTGTTTTCTTTTCATTTCTTTTGCGGCGTTGCATGTCTGCATATGCTCTTGTTGATGACTGTTTCTCTCATATTTTGTGAATACATATCTAGCCCAGTTCTCCTGCGTCAGTTTATCTCCCTTTCCTGTTCTGTCGAGGAAAACCAGCCACCCTTCCTGAGTCGGAATCTGCTGGAGGCCACTTCCTGTTAAACGGAGGTTTCTCCTCTCCTCCCTGTGCATCCTCAGGACGAAGCGTTGAATCATATACACGCTTCAATACATTTTGTTGCGGTCTTTATCTAAACAAGCATTGAATTTATAATTATTAGATTTTATTCTGACTGTACTGAAATGAACTAAATTTGAACTGATTAAAGGTTGGATATGGAACACCACAGCGACATCTAGTGTGTGGAGGTTGTAGTTGCAACGATAGAACAGATTCCAACAGGTTTGCTGCCGATACTCTTTCTGGTTTTTGATCTTCTCTGGTCGCTCCTCTTCTGAGAAGGGTAACGAAATCTCCGGGGCTCTGAAGCAGCTGCTTGACTTGCCGACTCCGCCATTTTCCACAGTGCCACCCTCTGACTATTTACTATATTATTTACAGCTATTGACTAGTACATGTAAACATAATACCAACATCGTGCCATCAAAATTAATATTTTATTATATTTTCATTCAATATAATTTTCAAAGGAAATATTGTACTTTCATTTGCACCCCTCTAAACACCCCTTGGAGGATTCATGTTTTTAAATAGAGTTTTTTTAGGAAACTGTTCGATATTCACTTTTTAAATAAACTAAGTTGGAAGACAAATTAATGAGGTGTAAGAATGTGGGTTCTACAGTATGCAACTGGTTTTGGATCTGCTTTGTGATCTTTCTGTGCCTGGAAGTAATGTGGGAAGCAAAACTCGGCCACAGAATTGAAGAAGAAAAAAAAAAACAAAATAAAAAGAAATAGCCAGAGCTTTGACAATAACAATGAATCATTACTGTTGTTTATCTGCTCACAGAAAACAGCCTCTCTTTACCAAGTGGAAGAAATAACTCCAGTATTAGATCACATTTTCCATGCACTTTCTTTTTTTACTAGCATTTTTAAAGCAGCTGTTTAATTGTATTGCGGGTGTTTGTTTTTTACTATAAATTCAAATAAAAATGTTTTTGAGTGCAAAAACTAGTTAAAATTAAATAGTTCAAATAATATTTATTTTATATGTTATTTTGCCAATATCTTTGCCTTCTTTTCAGGTGCACAGGACAAATAAAATGTGTAGAAATTTTTAGTTTTATCACCTGTAACATATGCTGATATTAAACACATGAACAACAATCCCAATGTTTGACTTTAGTCACTTATATAAAGCTGTTATCATCAAATTAGTTGCAATTTTTTTATGACAGGTGTTTTGTCTCAACTTTGAATCGGAGGAGCTTAAGATTAAAGCTGGTTAAAGTAGCAAAGAAAACATCAAAATCTAGCAGAAGCTCTGTAAAACTTCATCAGATGCTTCCTCAGTTCTCTCACCTGTGGAGGAAGAAGAGGCAGGCGGATGTAGGCGAGCAGCACTCCAAGGTCCTTTTGTCGATGCTGGACATCGTATCTCACCCACATCATCAAAGCCTGGAAAATTGTTTCTTCATCTGGAACGTTGATATCATCGCTGGAGAGCAGCTTAACAATCTCGGCCGTGGGGAGCAGAAGAAACTCCTGGTTCTGAATGACCTCCAGGAAGTGTTCCTAGAACAGAGAGGAGACACAGAGGAGACAGATAATCATCAGTTATTAGCCGAGGAAGTAGGCACGCTTGGTGTGGCAGTGGTTGTGTTAGTGTGTGTGTGCATGTTTGTGTGAGGACTAAATGGCACAAGGACAGAGAGGTGAAGAAAAATGAGGGTTTTTAGTCTTTGTCTTCAATAACTGAATGGAAAAACTCTCTAATTTGTTTGTTTTTTCTAATAATATATTATTGATGTTATTTGGACTTCAATAAAACAGACCAGAATATGCATCAATCAAAAGTCCTCTAACAACTCCCTCTTCAAAAGCTAATAAGGTTGTTAGTTTTCAACTAATTATACAAGATACCTTTAATCCTTGAGAAGTCTTTTACGAATGATGTGTCCAGCTCTAAGCTCTGGTGAAGCTGTTTTTCTATTGCCTCTCTAAAGATTAATGTTCCATTTGTTGGCCCGAAGCCCAGTCAGTATGACAGCACTGCATGGCTACATCTTCAAGGTCTTTGTCTTTCCCATTATGAAACCTTCTCCCTCCTTTATGGATCTATAGTACGTCCAGCATTTAAAAGACAGACGGAACAGTCTTTTCCTTTTAATCTTTGAACGAGGTGGCTGAGCATTTATTATTAAGTTGTGTTCACAGCAGAGTGGATGCTTTTAATTTACAAAAAAAAAAAAAAAGTTATTGATCGAACAAAGTACGGTGCCTTGATCCAGTCTTTATGAGAGAGGGGCTTTAAGTATAACACAAAGAGCTTTAATAAAATGAGGAACATCTATCAATATCTGGTGCTGAAGCTGAGGTGGAAAGTTCATCCAGCTTCTGGACGTTTAGATTGATTCCTTACGGTCACCAGTTTTCCACAGCTGACTGTAAAACTGGAAGTGAACTATCTTTTTATGACAATTTAAAAGCTTTTTTCGGATAACAGGGTCAGTAATTCATTTAAGCACAACAAAACTGTCATTATGTAATGACAATGTTCTTGCTGTTGTTTAATCAGTGTAAAGATAGGATGGATTCTTTGCCGAACCCTTTTTGATTACCATCTGGAGCATCTTACAAAAAGAAATTGCAAATGTAATTCCCTAAAACCAATTAAGCAAAATCGAACATTATATTTGCATGAGCTGCGTCATTAACAAAAAAAAGTTAGAGGCTCGAACATGGAAACCAAACGTATCAAAACACGACTCAGCGGATGGTGTAACCAGGAAGCCCACAGCCCTCCCTGCTCATTACTGAAGCAATTGAACAGGAAGCTGGCCCTCTCCTGCAGTTTGATGATTAGATTAACCTCCTGGTCCTGGATGGAAGCTGTGCACTCGGGGTGAGCAGATGTCCTTCTGGAGATAGCGTCTGCCCTAATGTTGTCACTTGTGCACGAACGAGGAGAAGAACCTGATCAGTCTGACAAAATATGCCGCAAATTCTAATCCCTCATGGAAATATATCGAAAATGTACCATCTGGAGCATTCTGCTGATATTAGAAATTATATACTACAACTAGGGTGCAAATATTTTTCCCCTCACAGTTTATGAAATAATATTTACAAACTTAATTCCATAATTGGGACTCTGTAAAATGTAAATGAAAACAGAATGGGATGGTCTGCACATGTCACAATCCCACATTTTATTTCCAACAAAATATAACAACATGGCGGATGTTTAAATGTAGATATTTCACCATTGCATAGAAAATATTAGCTCATTTGGAGGTTTATGGCAGCAACACAACTCTTCCTGTAAACATCTGGGAAGTGAGGAGTCAAGTTGTTGTTATGATGTTGTGTTCTTGTCTTATGTGGGATTCTTTGATTTTACTAATCATGATGCACCAGATGTGCTACAGTGTTGAGGGTTCTGCACTGCAGGCGGGTCAGTTCAGCACACAGACTCTTCTCCTGTGAAGCCATCCTGCTGTGTTGGATGCAGTATGTGGTTTAACATGTCGTCCAGTAGCAAATGTTGCTCTGAAACATCTGTGTTCTTTTTACCATTGGTGAAACCTTTCCAGATGTGTAGTAGTAGAGAATCATGTCTATTTTTAACACAGTACTGCCTCAAGCCCTATAAATTCTGAGCATTCAATTTTGACCTTTGACCATGTCCCTCGGCAAGTTCCTCGCGATTCTCTGAATCTTTTCAAAACATTGTTCACGTTAGATGGTGAGACAAGTGATGTTGTCTGGTTTGGAGACAGCACCAATGAGGAAGGGACAGGAGACACAGCTGGAGGGAACAGAAATGAACGTGTTGAGGTTCTTTGGGAGGGACGAAGATGGACAGGAGCAGGAATGAGTCCATCAGAAGGACAGCACATGTTAGATGTTTTGGAGATAAATCCAGACTAAGATGGTTGGGACATGTCCAGAGGAGGGACAAGGGATTATTGGGAAAAGGATGCTGAGGTGGGAACTGCCAGGCAGGAAGTCTAGAGGAAGACCAAAGAGGAGACACATGGATGTAGTGAAGGAGGACATGAGGTTGGTTGGTGTGAGAGAAGAAGATGCAGAAGACGGGGGAAGATGGAGACGGATGACTTGTAGTGACTGCTGAAGGGAACAGCTGAAAGGAAAAGATTATTCATTGTAGATGATTGGATCTTCAAAGTCCTTGCAATGCTGCTTTTACAGTCAGTCGTGTCACTGAGCTGTTGCTAGTTAACCTAATTAGTTGTCAAATATTTCCAGTTGTTTGGAATTGTGTCAGTTACTTTGAGCTTTTTGTTTCCTCTGTTCCAACTTTTTTGACACCTGTTGCTGTCATCAAAATCAAAATGAGCTGCTATAGAAAAATATCTCAGTTTCAGTGTCTGTTATTTATGTACTATTCAGAATAAAACGTGGGTTTATGAGCTTTACAAACGATTGAATTCTGTTTTTATTTACATTTTATTCAGCATCCTTCCCCTTGAGTTTCAGTTTCCTGCTTGTCTGATCTAATGTCTGATCCTCCAGTTAGAAGTCAATACTTCATTGTCACTGGACAATCCAATTAGTAACAAGCATTAGTCACATGATGAAACCACGTTGATTTAAACCCCAAAATATATCATGTCCATCCCAGAGAATAACAGATCTGAAGGGGTTAAATTTAATTAACCATATGAATAACTTCCATGTTAACACAGATATGTATATATATATATAATGGTTAAAATCTTGCACAAACTCCCTTGTTACTGTTTTGGTTTTGCTGCAGATGCTCTTGTGCATCCATGCAAGTGAAGAACAAAAACCCTTATTACAAGGTAAATAATTGAATCCACCACTGACTCAGTTCACTGTCCTACCATGGTGTAATTATGAGCCACGTTCAGCAGGTCCACACAGCCCTGGGCGTCTGCAAAAGATCGTATTCCCAAGCAGTTGGAGGGATGAAGCTGTTTCATGAGGAAACTGCAGCAGACCTGGATCACTTGTGAAAGCTGAAGGAGGCACGCAGCCGCCAATAAACTCTCAATGGTCTCCTCTTTTAACTCAAGGACACCTGCAATGAGAAAACAAATATAACATCCTTTAATATATTCACAACAATTAAAACAGGAATTTGATTCAAACCACACAGAGAAAAGAGGAAGTAAAAAAATCAGTTTCTCTTGAGATTTTTTTAAATATTGCTGCTCTGACCTATTGACTGCAATGATGGATGAAGTGTCTGTGTTTACTTTCAAAGCAAAGCAATAATATGCTATTTACGGGCAGTGCCATATTGTGTTTGTGGAACCAAAGTCTGCACACCAGTGACAGGAGTGTGAAAGTCCCACCTACTCTAATAACTAATTACAACTAATAATTAAATATCTGAACCTGCAGAAGCAAGACAGGAAGTAATGACTCAACAGAAATCAACACATTTTATTGTTATTATTTATTAGGAAGGAAACAGAGTGTCTTCATCACAGGTGTTTGTTCAGTAGTATTTTGCACTTTATTTAAAGTACTTCAGCACTTTCTTTAAATTGCACTTTAAACATAGATTTGCACATTATGAATCATTTGCACATGAAATTTGAAGATGTATTGATGATTTCAACAATTAGCATGTAGCGTTTAGGTCCTGCACAGCTGCTTCTCATTGGGAACTGGGATGGTTGTCTGTGAGGACAAAGATTTGTTAATGGGAGCAATGTCAACTAGTTAAACTTAGACAAATGTGTTGAAGAATATCATTGTCAGAGTGCAAAGAAATGTCCGAAATGTTTCTCACCTGTCCCTTCTTTGTCCTCGCCATGGGTGTTTGGGCAAATGTTTCCTCAGGGAGAGGCCAGCGGATTAGAGTGAAGGGTGTTTTTGTACATATGGTTTTCTGGATGAGTTTTAAGGTGGTGTTTAGGTGTTAAGTTAAAATATAAACATTTGATGAAGAGAGAAATAATGTGCATGTATTAAAAGTATTTTGTAAAGAAATGGTTTAGCCGATTTAACAGCTGATGCTATTTAAGGCTGCATTGCGTCAGTAGAGTTCTTTTCTGTTTGTGCTGTGACATGGACTGAACTGTGTTAAAATAAACTGTTGCTGCTTCAAGCATACTCGTCCTCCCCATCTTCTGCACTGTAAATCCAGCTGCAAGAGGCCACGGTTTGACAGAGATGTGATTTTTCTAATTGAAACACATGTTAGTGGTTTTAACATATAGTATCACCTGGTAAAATCAAAGCTTCCCACTCCGGGAACACAGTGATGAATTGCAGTATTGATCCATTTTAATCATTCTGTATTTCTCAGGTCTTGTGAATACTTATAAAAGCCAGTGAATTTATTTTATAGGCACTCACCCGTGTAGGCAAAATGAACCAAGGATCTGAGGGCCTCTGGATCTACTCCCTCCATTTTTATCTCCTCTTGCTTTGCCTCCCTCACATCACTGGTGAACATAGCAGCAAAATAGTCTGAAACAGCACTCAGGACCAGTCTGCAATAAAGGAAAAGAAAAAGCATTAAAAATGCTCTTTTAAATCTCTACTGGGAAACATATATGGGGAATGACTTGAAGAGTGTGCTTACTTCAAATGGAGCTTTGCTCTTTAAATGAAAGCGTGTCTTTGCTGTTTATTTTATCAAATTGTGATGTCAGAGCAAATACTTCTGTGGCTGCTATCTCATGTTTCAAGCTGTGCTGCTCCCATTTGAGGGGCTTTATGGTATTCGGGGGCACTAAAAGAAAAGTAATCCCTTTCTATTTTTTAAGTATACTTTGCAACAGAATCATAACTTATTTTATTCCACCACGTTCCTATTCTGAAAGTCAGATGGCCGTTTGGGATTGTTGTAACTGTGTTGCTGTAATTGTTTGTAGGAAAGGAAAGATCCAGCCTTTCTAAAATGCGTTGAACAAAAATGATTTTTATTTCCAACACCAGGTGACAGTAATGAGCTAAATCACAACCCTGTCACTTCCACTAACCACCACAGGGTGGCAGGAATGAGTATTATTTCTCACTTCGTCACACAGAGTGGCGTTCAAGAGACTCAATGTCCTTGAATGAGACTCGAGCAGCAGATCAGGAGCTCGGCCAAAAACTGGATTATACTCACTCTAGTGGTGGAAAAAAGTACTACAAGTTTGCCGGACTGTCAAAACATTTTTAAAAGATCAATAACTTTTTTAAAGAAAAATAAATTACATATGGAATTATGACAAACATGTTGTTTAGCTCTCTAATTATGGTATTACTTTTTTTTTAAACATAATATTGAAAATTCAACATATTATGCCTTTAAAGTAGCATAAAATATATAAAAGAAGCTGTACAGAAAACAGATGGTTTTCATGTGTGTTTGTCTGGTTGAACAAAAAAATATGACAAATTGACATTCAAGTTGATGCACTCAGAGAACGCAGTGGCCTTTAGAGTTCGCAAGAAATCATGTGATCTGTTCAATACTGCCATTTCAATTCAGCCAGTCTACTATAAACTTGATGTTGTAAGATAGTCGAACACATTGTTCATCTGTCTCAAATGAAAAAGGGTTAAAACAGATTAATTAAATTAATTGAATCACAGCAGTTTTGACATTTAGGAACAAATCAATGAACAAGGAGTTTCTGTGTCAATTTTTATTTAGATGTCTTCTTTTAATTTCAAATATCCTTCGGTAATTTCTCAGAGAGATCCAGCTGACAAAACATGTTGCATACTGTGATCCAGACCACAGCGTAGGTGTCTGCACCAGCAGATTAATGAACCTCATACAGATGAGCTGCTTTACCTTTAATCTATAGCAGCTGCAGGACTAATTAATGAAATGAAAGCAGACAGGAGCACAAACACCCACCTATGAGCCGGTATCTTGTGATCCCCTGCTATCAAGAGGACATCACACAGCTGCTTGTGCTGCAAGTATGTCTCCATTTTACGGAACGTCTGCTCTGCATGATTTGTGGCCTGGAAATATTCGTCTGAGGAGTTTGTGTTCATTCTGGAGAAATTGCTCAGAACCAACCTGTGAAAGACGGAACACAAAGCAGAAAGTGATTTATTGTACTAGAACCCATTTGGTTGGTTTATTGAGAAGTCAGAAACTCAGATGGTTCAACTTGGTTAGCTACAAGAATCCATCATTTGTTTTACATTTTTAATGTTAAACTAACTCATAAAGCTTAATTTACAAAAAAAAAAATGGAAAAAATGTATAGAAAATAAGGGGAAATTTCTGAAGAACTTTAAAGACCCACTCTTATCATCTGTTCTCAGTGGTCTTTAAATTATGATTATGGAGTTTTTACCTAAAATCACAAAACCTGTTATGTTTTCGAGGAAGTAGTTTCTGCATAGCAGCAGTAGTTCATTAGCAATTAGCCTCTGTGCTGTGGGTGGAACCATTGGCGTGGAGAATCCCCCCGCCCCTCCCCGTTTCTAATTGCTGTCTGTTTATGCTAGTGCTAGCTGTAAGCTAGCAGAACAAGAGCTTGTGGCTTGTCTAGTGGCTTTCCTACATAACAAACGTTCTCTTTTTTTAAAACCGCATTTTTGCGTCTGCTACTGATTCACGGCGATTTGAATGCAGAAATACAATTTTAAACATGTTAACAACAAGAAAAACATGATTTTCATCGGAGTGGGTCTTTAAAAGGTGCTAGTGCACCTACTGCCCCTAAATCCACCATGATGTATGGATGAATGAAAATAGTATGTGGTTTAGCTTTATCTTGCTGAAATAGGCAAGACGTTCCCTGAAAGAGACGTTAAGATGGGAACAGATGTTACTCTAAAATATATTTCAGCATTTACGGAGCCTTTCCAGATGTGTAAGCTTCCTACCCCACAGTCACTGATGTAACTCCATACCATCAGAGATGCTTTTGAACTGTCTGTTTCTTGAAGTGTGAAAAATAAAAAAAATCATCACATTTAAACTGTATAAAAGACATCAAAATGCCAGTTCAACCGTGTAAAGTCCAACTTTCTGTCAGAAATTTAAATTTTGAATATTGTTTCTATTTTGTATGCCTATAACTACAGGCTTGCTATAACTACAGGCTAGGTTTTCTCATCTGTTGTGCTAAAATCCCATTGTGGTTTGTTCTTTGCTTTTTTTGGTCTATGTCATTTTATGTATCACTGCCAAGATTTGTAGCACACTATTCTTGGTCGAGTCCCTCATTTGGATGCATAATTTGCACCGTTTTTTTTTCTCTAAAAGTTGCAGGATGTGACAAGAACCATTACAGAATTGCAAATGAGAATAGTAATAGAGGTGCCTCAGCGCTTATGCATTGGTACCTTTATTTATATAGTATAACGTAAGAAGCAAATATCTTTGCATATTTAGATAAACAGCTGAGGACACTAAAGAGCTTATTCGGGCAAATGGTATTCCTGAATCTTTTGTTCCCTGCAGAACAACTGTATCTTTCTTGCCACTCAGAGCTTAAATTAAAACTATTATGGAATAAACTCCATACATAAGTAGATGACTGAGTGTCGTCATCCAGTGAGACAAACAAGCCCCTTCTATAAGCAGTAGCTTTCCAAACAGAAATGCCTTTTTTGTGTGTTTGTGTGTGTGTGTCTGCAACAGTTCGCATGCATGCGTGTGTGTTTTTCACAGAAAATAGGGTCTTAACAAGTGAACCGGCCTGTCTCTTGCAGCATTGTGGCGAGACTGAGTCCCAGTCCCCACAGGCTGCTAGATTACACGCTGTTTTACAGGCATCCGAGTAATCCCTCACTCTCGTGGCAAAGAATGCAGCCAGTCACTTTGGTGTCCTTCACAGGGAAAGTGTGTCCATTGACATTTAGGGTGGTTTTGTTGAACTAAATAAACAACCAAGCTGTCTCTCGAAAAGAATTTACATCTCATGTCCCCCCCCCCCCCTGCTTTGAAAAGACTGATAGCGCTCAAAGAAAAATATATAAATAAATAAATGTTGCTATTTAAAGCAACACTTTGAGCCCATACTTATTACTGCTCAAACGTTGATATGAAAGCCGCATTAACTGGCCTAAGTTACAGATTTGTCAATACAAATAAGCTGCAAATACAAATCGTAATGCTTGCCAGCTCAATGTATTGGCCAACAGAGAGATTTATAATGCAGGAAAGATGGAGAAGGTTGTAGCTCTGATTGATGTCCTGTTTAACACACCGTAACAAAGTTTTCAGCCAACCTTGGAACTTTTTACTCTTTGTTTTTATCAAAAGCAACAATATTTCTCCTCTGGGAAATGTTTATGTCGCACTGAAGTCATGGCAGCATCCTATAGCCTAATCTTTATTGGGTGACTTTATGCTAAATGCAAAGGTAATTTATTGCTCTGCCTCAGTATTCCCTACTGACTGAGAGTCTCGCAAAAGAACACCAAACAAGACTGAATAAGCAATTGGGCCATAAAAACCAAGATCCATTGCTTTTCTATTGGCTCTGAGGCACGCTGTAAGGATCTTTCATGGCTACCAATCTCTCCGACACTAATTGCTTTGGTATCACATTCTGGGGAGCAGTAAATTCTGAGGTGTATTTTTCCCTGCTAGTTGTGGGTTGGATCATCAAAAGTATGGCCCGGTTTTATTAGGGCACTAAAACCTCTGAACACCTTGCAATAGAATAGCTGCATGTTGAGAAAATGATGCTACACCCTATTCCTAAATCCCTGAAGAACGACCTGTGTACAAACCTGCAACAAGAACAGTAGGATGAACCAGAACTGAATAGAAAACTGCTTTTATCACACGTTATCCTCAAGCAGATTTTTCTCAGTGAGCACGTGTCACCTGAAGTCTTACAGTTTGGTCTTCGCACCTTCTCAGAGGTTCTGTATCTAATCCAAATGTGACTAATTGCGTCTCATTTGCAGCAATGGCAGTGTTTCTGTAATGTTGTGCAATGGAGGAAGATGTACAGCATTTAATGCTTTTCTCAAAACATGAATAACATGTAAAGATGCTATATAATTGTATTTTTTTCAACAGAAGATATCCCACAATGCTTATGCATTGCATACAGTGATGAATGTTACAAGGATGCAAGATGTGCCTTTCTTCAGCCCAGATTAAGTCGAAATGTCAGACATGTTGCTGAAAATCTCAGAGTTGTTCCAAGCAGCATCACTTCCATCCTTCTATTTGAGGGAGGGTCCTGCTTGAACGGGCCAAATGGGAAATATATCTTTCAAAATGGATTATAACAGCTATTTTTCCCAGCAGGATGCTGAACAGCATGAGTTGGGTTGAGAATCCAGCAACTTCTAAAGAATCTCTTACAGTATGTGCCAAGTCAATGTATTTCATGAGATCTTTGTGCCTCTGTAGTCTGAGAGTCACTGCTCTGCCGCTGGGCTTTGTGTTGAGAGATGTGTAGGCTCTGACTGTAAGAACTTGACGTGGGGAGTACGACTTAGATGAATCCTCAAAATGCACAAAAACTCTGTAATTTTCTCAACAGATTTTTCTCTCTCTTCAAAACTCATAGTTACACCTGCTTTACTGTGGCCCTTAGCTGCGCCTCGCACAACTGCCTCAAGTTAAGTCAGCGGGCCTTTCATGTCAAAGGGTGTGATGAAAAATCGCCACAGTTATTGGTAGAAAATGAAATACGACCTTATATGTTTTCTACTGTGGCCTGACAGTTACTGCAATGTGCAATAATCATATTCTGAAAAGTGCTGCAAACACAGAATGTAGTTAAGGTGAAAATAAGCAGCTATGGAATGCATTATGTCAATGAGTCTTCCCAGAGACAGAAAGACGTGTGTGTGCATGTGCACGTGCACATGCATGCTGGGGGTTTGGGGGGCGTTTTGTAAGTAAAAAATCTGCAGATCTTTGCAGAAAGCTTCTCTCTGCTGCCATGTTAACTTACATACAGTATGAGGATGTTATCGTTACAGGGTTGTATTACTATTTGAGTAAACAAATGGATGTGACTCATTATTGCTGTAAGTATTGATCCACAACACTGTCTCTTGCACGTTTTGGTCAAATTAAAACAGAATTGATTGAATGAAACCCTGATGGTTGTTGTTTAATTTTGCTGAGGAGCAACAAACAGGAAACTAAACTGGAAAGCAAATGATAAAACTCAAATATCTCACAAGTGCAACAAAAAATAAAATCTCAACATTTCAATTTATGGAAACAAACAGAGAAAAACAGGGAAATATTAGACAGAGTTACATCACTTTATGTTCTAAAACTTAATGGTTTTTGTGTTCGTTTTTGTGCACTTTTTCTTTTGTTTTTTATGTATTTCTCAGTGTTTTTATTTTCTGTTATGTTTTTGATGTCTGATATTATAATTTATGTTGTGTTAGTTGTTTTCTAGTTTGTCTAACATTGTTTTTCTATAGCCACACACACAAATGTATTCCGCTCACCTGCACTCCACTCCAACATATGTTTGTATTGTTTATTTTACATTGTTTATGCCATAACTTTATTGTTTTCTGGAACCTGCCATTGAATCTGCACTTAAGGTCCTAATCTCTCCACACCATCAATCCAGCTTATTACTAAGCAACAAAATCAGTTCAACAATATACAATTCTATCCCCTGGTATGATTCAATATGACAATTTCTATATGTCATAAATACGAACATGTAAGTTGATTCAGGGTGAAGCTCAGTTTCACAGTGTTTGCTGTCGTTTGGACTGACTCAGCTGCATTTATACAGAAGGCCTTGCTAATGAGAAAACAAGCGGGACTGGCAGCTGTAGGGGAGTCTACAACAGAGACGTTCTTCATACGCAACCCAAAATATACTTTTTCAACTTTTCTGCACTTTTTAAAAATAGCTGCCTGAAGAAACAGGCTTGGAAACTTCTCATCTAAGTCAGTGACGGAGTTAAGTGGATTGGATTTTATTGATGTTGTGCACATAAGAGTCTGTGAGTCGTTTGAATCAGATAATCATCACGTCTCCACACATTACAACCTGTTTAGCATTTTCCTGAAATTAAAATCGGTATTTTTAAGAGGATATTTTCTTAATAGTCTCCAGTTGTTGGTTGCATAGTGTATTTGCTCTGTTGTATTTCCTGATTTGATTCTCAGGATGTTTCTGAAATTGTGTCTTCGCTCCTACAAGTACATTTATTGAGGGAAATCTCTGTCAGGAAATATTTTCTTTTAATTAGCTTAATTAGAGGGGGAAACTGACTGATCAGTATTCAAACAGCAATCAGATAAAGTTCCCAGCCTGTAATGTGTCCACATTATCGCTAAACACATTTTAAAAGTGTGTACCGAAGCACAAAGACTCTTCCCCTTAAAAGGCCTTCGGCGAACAGAATGCCGACTTAGCAAGAAAACCGACACACGCACAATGACAAAATCCAAAGGCCTCGCTCTGATGCAGTTTTGAGATCACGGCAGATAAACCGAGTTTTGCGATTTACAGCATCTTGAGAACACGTTAAATGGACGTGTCACACCTGGACCAATTTGAGCCTCGTGGCGTTGTGAGGCATTCAACGAACGCCTAAATTACTGCTGTTGACTAGAAGAGAGGTGGTGGTATTTCTTTTCCAAGGCAGCAGAGAGGGAATTGAGATATCATTCAAAATAACAGCCTGCTGACTCAAGTCTCTGTTATTGTTTATGTGAGAGAGGTCAGGGCTTCTATTCCACTCAGGTTAACTTCTGTCATATATTCTCTATTCCAAGAGGTTATTTGGATGAGAGTCACAAGGACACAACAAATATGGAGTTTGTAGATATATATATATATATATATATATATATAGGGGTCCTCAACAAAAAGGTGACATGTACACTATATACTTCATTATGTTTCTCGGCAGGTATTTACTATTTTAGGATGATGAAGGTCATCTAAATTGGAAGGAAATCTAACAGGGGGAAGTAATTACAACAGACCTCTGCATAAATGAGTCATAGACACTCCTGCTGAAAACTGAGTTACAGCAAACAAAAAAACTGAGAATAAGAGTCTTTAATTCTGGTTTTGTTCGTCTCCTCAATCATGATGGAAAACTAGTTTCAAAACATGAAGTTATCATTTGTTCTCATTAAAAACACATTGGAATTAAAATATTCAAGCTAAATGATTAATGAAGACTGTTTCCATAATCTGGCAAAGGTACAGCCACAAATGCTGAGCTGTTTTTTTTTTTATTATTGATTTTTGTAATTAATTCAGTTTAACAGCAGTGTGAAATATTAATGTTAAGAGCAAATAAATTAAATAAATGAACTGGATAAGGAGATGGCTCCTGAATGAAGCTAATCATAAAGGGGGACATGACTGACGCATTTCCCAACTTTTGTATTTTTCACAACCACCACCATCGATTGTGAGATTCATCCGGAGAGATTGTGACAAATTACGTGTCAGTGGTTTATGATGTGAGACGTAATCGGGCCACCCAGCTGGTGAAGTAAATAAATGTACATATCTCAGTGACATCCTGCTTAGCGGCAGATGAATGTGTCAGCCGCAATGTGTCACTGGTCCGTTTCGGGCTACGCTGTACGTCTACATATGAGGTGCTTGTCCCATAGATTCTGTCACCGTGACTGTATTTCCATTCGCCATGATTCTAAACAGCAGATAGCTAAGTGTTCATGGGTGTTCAGAATTTTTATAGGAATAATAATTTTTAAATCTTTTACAAGCCTTGAATGCAAAGAGGAAATGTGCTTGTCAGTTTTTAAATGATGACATTTATAGTGTAAGATTTATCCTTTTGGGGCAGGCTGGTAAAAGTTTGAACTGTAAAAAGGCTTTTTGTTAATCTAACATTATTAAATACATAAATTAATACACATAAAACACAGAATATCTACACAAAGGGATGGATTTCATGATTTATGATCCAGTATAGCAGAACAGTTTCAATAATTCAGCATCATTGTCAAAATCTGCTGGCTGGGCTTTTTTTTTTTTTTTACATGGGCAACATGAACTCGAGGATCCTGAGAGGCAAAGAGCTACACAGTTTTTACTGTGAGGCACATCTTTTATGCATGCACCCTTCACACGCGGGGACTCCAAAACACACGAAAATCTGCCAATTACCCTCACACCAAGAGCAGAACGTGGAGTTGATTCTAAAGCTGTGTCTTAACTCGGAATAATTCATGTTGAGTTCTGGGACCATTCTCACTGCATGGCATTCATTCAATCCACACTGACACATTTTGCACTGTAGGTACAGACTTCAGCTGTATATAAAAGAAAGGGGCAGGTTTTTTTTTTTTACTTTCATTGTTCTTTTCATCAGCAGGTGCACAGGACAAAAGCGCACGCGAGAATCAGCGAAGCTTAAGGACCAATCACCTCTGAATGTCACAGACGTAAGATAAAAGGAGAGTGGGTCTTTTCATCTATCAGGTGAGGCGCTTTTAGTGTTCCGCCAGACAGCAAACGCACAGACAAGCTGACACTGACACATACATCTCTAACCTGTTTACTTCCTGGAAGAAGAGGTAGAATTATATGAAAAAAAACAGTGGGAGAAAGACAACACGGGGAAGAAAGGGATGAGATTTATCTCTGGAAAATTGGTTTAGCAGAGATCAGCGTGAGGATTTGAGAGAAGATTTACACTGTGTGTTATTCACTAGCTATGATAGCTATTAGCTCATATGGAAGGAGATAGCTGTGCCTCACTGGATAATTCATGTGATTTCACTCCAGCTTCTTTTTATAGGTCCAAGACGTGTTATGTGATGTAATGACTTTTCATCACTGTCTACTTTTTTTTTTTTTAACTGAAAGAAAAATTGCATTTGTGTGCCAAGCAAAGGTTTAATCAGAGTGTAATCTAGGCCACAAAGCAGAAAAGAGGAAAAGTCCCAGGCTTTCAGTTCAATGAATAATTTAAAAGATGTTTTATTGGTTTATCCTGTCAAACATGCTGTGGACAGTGTGAATGAGCTGTCTGCAGGTGAGACATGGTGGCAGACTGATGGGAAATGTTTGTTGTGGGGAAAATGTCATTCAAGCTAATTTAAATAATGGTCACGTAATTGAAGAATTAAAAAGCAGTAGATGCTATTTTAAAAAAAGGTCATGAGTTTCAGAAACTGCAAAGAGATTTTCGTTATGACTGAAGACGTTAAGTACCTTGATGTTTTAAAGGAGGCCTATGTTCATCAACAATACAAATGTAACTTTAGAATCTAAACATACGTTTATCAAAATAGGAGAAAACAATCAGCTGATCTGTAATTAATGACCATTTAAAAGAGTGTCTCTGTCTCCTGAGTTAATAACTGTTAATTAAAGTCATACCTCTCTCTGGCCTCCACCTCTGAAGGTTCCTCTGTACTGCTTTTCAGATCTTCCTGGCCAGAGTTTGTTTCCTCTTTCCTTGTAGCGCTAGGAGACGAAACACTCTTTGGAGACTCTTCATTCACCTGAAGACCTTGGATGGAGTTCGGCAGGTGATGCCAGGATTGATGACCCGTCCTGATATACACAGGTGTCGGCCCAGGCGTTTGAGGCATGACATTGTGGACCGGACTGTTGGTCTTCCGTAAGCCTCCGATGCCTCTCTCCCGTGAGTGGCTCTTTAACCGTCCCTGGACAGGAGTTCCTCTGTGGTCCAGGCCATCCTGTTGGATGTAGCCTCCCACACCAGCAACGCCACCTCCTCCACCTCCAGCAGAACCTTGGGACGAATGGCTGAACCAGCGCCAGCGGAGCCTGAGGATCTGTTTCACATCAAACTCCTTCTTTCCTGACACAGACATCCTCTTCAAGGTTTGGAGACGAAGGCAGTGGTCTGTTGAGTCCCCAAAAACATGGAGACCAGAGAAGAGAAAAGCCTTGCTTTCAGTTCTCACTGATCACACTGTATCTCTGTTCTTCCGTTATTGTCTCTCTACTATCATGACCACCTCCTTCTCCTCCTTGTGTTACACCTCCGTTGTTCTTTTAGCGGAGAAATAAAGCGACTCTCTGCAGCTTTTGTTTCCAGTGCCTGAGACAACTGCCCTCCCTCCAACTCTCCCTCCTGTTCTTTCTCTTTCTCTCCTTCCCTCCTGTGCTGCTGCTGTTTCTGTTTGCTGCTGCTGCTGCTGCTGCTGCTGTGCCGCTGGAGCTCAGTTAATGCACATGCATGATCTACTCTCCCTCCCCTTTGCCTCCTCTGTTTCGCTTTCTCTCTCCCTATTTGCTCGTCTTTCCTGTGCACACTGACACACACCACACACACTTCTCTAAAGATGGACACATCTACTCTGGAATCTGAACAAGAAGGTCTCACGAGCGCTTTGCAGACCCCCTCCACTGCAGCTCTGTATGGATGTGTGAGTATGTGCATGTTTCTGTGTTTGTGAGTGATAACGTGGCTGTCTGCTCACGCTGCGATGGAGGGAGGTGGAGTATCATGGAGCCGGGATGATGAGGTCACACCTTAACAAAGTAAACCCCAAAAGAAGCAAACTAAAAGCATTTAACATAACTTACATTCATAAAAGAAAGAAGCACAAACATCTGCAGACACAAGCTCACACTGTCAGTGGCAAAATGAATCAATTTCACACACACACACACATCTGTGCAGTCTGGTGTCACATCAAACAGAATCCCACAGGGGAATGTCTCAATGTGAGGTGGCCGTGCAGAAAAAATATTCTCTTTCAGTCACTTTCTTGAAAGCCCCTGCGATTACAAGTGAGAAGCTCCATACTGATGAACCTTCAAGGTCAGTGAGCTGCATGCTCTCCAGTCAGAACATCAGACAACAGTATAATTCCTCTCTTTTGATATTTTAACTAGACTCTAACCCAGCATTAACTTAACACCGCACCATAATAATTCAAAGGGAAAAATACAGAGAAAAAGCTCATGGAAATTTAAATCATGTTACTAGCTCAAAAGCTTGAACAAAATAAGAAAACTGCAGACTGTATTATATGAAAACTAGGTGTAAAGTATGTTTTATTTTTCTTGCTGTCCAAGGAAACTGTAAATTCCCACTGAGCTTGAGCCATTTTTTTTGTACTAGCCGGTTCCTGCACAGGGTTGCAGGAGCTGTTGTCCTGCACTCATTGGATGAGACGGTCCACTCTGAAGAGGTCACCAGTCCATCACACAGCTGCACACTGAGACAACCATTCACACTCAGATTCACGCCTAAGGTCAATTTAGAGCTGTTATCCTAACATGCATGGGTTTTTTAGAAGAGAGGAGTATCCTGAGAAAAATCATGCATGCACAAGAACAACATGTAAACTTCATGCAGAGAGGCTTCCTGCTGGGAGTCAAACCCAGGACCTTCTTAATACATGGAATTCTCATGTGGGATAAAAATGAACATCTTATAAAAGTCTAACTTATAAATGTGAACATGGTCTAAAATGGGAAGTACTTCCTATCACTTTCCTTTTTTTCCGGTTTTTCATTTTAATGACAGAGAAGAAAGGCAAACCTGAAACTGTTCTCATCCACCTCTCATCCACCCACATCACCTCCCACTACAGATTTGGATTTAGCCAGCTGTTGTGATCACTTGCATTTTTTAAAATCCTACAGACTCACATTATTTGACCAGATCTCTTTTGAAGTAGAGGTTTTAATCTCAGTTGAACTTTTGTGTTATCCTGAGCAGGTGTTGCCCCACATGGGGCATTGGGGGCTTTCATAAGTGATACAACTAAAACTAATCTCCTTCTGCTGATTGCTAATTTGAACAAAACACTTTACAATACAAGCTTAAAGAGGCCATTTCATACAAATGTCATGACTTTGTGGTTATTTCTTAAGTATTAACCAGTAATATGAAACATTTTACATCTAAAAAACGTCAGGAAACACTGATAAACAGACCTTTCAATCTACCTGTGTCAAAATTCGGCTGGCTTCGGGCTGTAACTCATTAATATTCATTATTCGAATTTGGTGGACTCAGATTGGCTAACAAACTAGCCAATGAGAGCAAGGTATACTGTTTCCTGCCCCGCTGCGCATGGCAACAGCAGACGTTCTCTCTTCTGGTTTGCTACGTCTTATGCTAACAGCTTTTAGCCAGCAGCATGCTAGGTGTGATTTCAACTGCTGGAGCTACCGAACGCTAACGAACAAAGGAGTTGTGACGAAACCGATACCGGCCGTTCGAACTCGGGAGAACTCGGGTTTTATCACCACCTGCGTAGTTTGAGAGCTAAAAACTGAAAGAGAAGTTGTTGACCTGTTTTCACACCCACTATGAAGGTAAGAACACCTGTGGAGCTAAAATATTCAACAGAAACCTCAGAAAAACCGTTTTTAATGTAAGGGCCTCTTTAATAATGGGAATATTTATTTTCATGAACTTCACAAAATGCTGAAAACACAACTTTTACTTTTTTTTAAGAATTTTTCAGCAGATTCTTTGGTCTTAACAAAAACAAAACACAATCTTAAATTATTTTATTATTAGCCTAGCATTAGCTTGTTCCACACTAAAATATTTTCTCACTGAAAGTAAACACCACCAAGTCTATGTGTTGTGTCATTAAAAATCTTGTTGTAGTGACATGTGGCTTAATGTCAAGTATCAAGCTGTCACATTAGGGAATCTACTCTATTCTTTCAGAAGTCAAGGACACAATCTGGCTGCACTAAGCATAACAGATGTGGTGCAAGATGTTAAACCAGGGTGGTAAACTACATTATCTTCCTACGTCTTCCTCCCCAGTGAGTATAACTTCACGCCCTGATAGATAGTCTTGGAGCACGCAACACAGGTAGAGGTCTTCTTTCTGCAATAAGGCTGCAACAATAAATATATCTAATATATCACAATAAGTGCTACTGGAATATAAACTACAAACAAAGACCCAATGAATGCAGCGCTTTGGCTTCACTGTGATCAACAGACACTCTGAATTTTAATCCGCTAATGAATTGTGAATATGGTATTTTACTCCTTACTTATCTGCTTACTGTGTGGATTACTCTGGGTTTGTTTGGAGAACATGAAACATGAATGGAATCCACCCCCCACCCCATTCCACACTCGGCTACAACTGCATGAATATTGATTAAATCCTTCAAGAGGAGATGAAAGACCTGTCAAAGGCAGGTGATGCTTCGCGTATTGTTAGGTTGAGACTAACAAGAAAGTATGACTCTGCTGGTAAAACACAATGAAAATATAAACTAAAGTGCTCTTGGGTGCACACAGGAGGAGCTGTTTTGAATCGCAGTACATAGTGAAATATAATTTTTAAAAAGAGTAAAATCTAATTGTTGAATGTAACATCTGCAATACAGCAAATACATAAACATGGATGCAGCAAACAATAAAAAAAATTAATATGAAAAGTTACATCTGAACTATGATCAATAGACACATCTGAACATAATTATGCATAAATAAATAAAAAGACATTTGTTAACTTAGAATTTCCTTCTGCTAATAAAGCATTATAAATTACGAGTTACGTTAAAGTCTGAAAACATTTCGTGATCTTCATTTCTTACCTGACAAAATGATTCTACGAGCTCCGTAGATTTCAAATACCGCAGCTAACTTCCAAAATGAATGGCAAAAAAGATTCTGCACGTCTGTTCCAACTCTCTCTCTCTCTCTTGTCCCATGTCCCTCCTTTACAACAAAAAAAATGTTTTCTTCTGCAGAACGGAAAGGGGCACCTTCCTCTTTTAAAGGAAACTTCTGTTGCTTTTCTTCCTCTGTGCGACAATTGTGTTCAAAGAATCAGGAAACCTGGAATCACGTCCTGTGTTTCAGGCAGAAACTCTGCTTTCACAAAGATCTGGCCTGTTCACTGTGACGATGTCGTCTCCAGGACTTTGAACTGATGCATGTTAAAGCCATTACTACGAAAACTGTGTTTCAGTTTTCTATTAAAGTCCTAAAAATACTGTTAAATGGGTTACAAGAATAAAAGTTGTGCATGATTATGCTTCTTTAAAGAATTTGGGGATGGATAAAAACATGGCAAATAACAATAAGGGTTTTTTTTTGTTGTTGTTGCCTGTCTTGTTTGGCAGCTGAATGTATCAATCTAAATGCACCAATATGCCAAACAAATCTGCTTTTTTAGGATGAGCTTTATAAACTCTACAGGACCCTCTTGTTCATTTATTTAAACATCTATTTCACTCTCAGGTGGCTGCTAAACATATACAAGGATAAAAGGACCAATTATTATAAAGTTTAATTTGGTTAAAAAGCATAAAAAACATGTTTTAAAGTGTATATGATGTCATTTGGACAAAATTTCTGATACTAAAGCAAAAAAATAGATTTTATGCTTTTGGAATCCCTACTCACATATTTCATCAAAGAATTGGGATATTTTGCAATAAAGCGTATTTCAAATTTACTGTCCCCTTTCTGACTGCTCCATTTCATCATTTTCCTCCAAACAGCACCTGACATAATCGGATGAACCACATGAACATCCTTCCTTTGTTTACATTGTGTTTGTCTGTTGTTTTGCCAGAAAAAGGAACTCGTGTCATTTGCTACGTGTAGCTAATTAGCAGTGAAAAGTATAGAAGTTTATAGAATTTAAGTTTTTGTTTAACATCAGCAATCCCGAATGTTTGTCAGGTTTTGAGGGAGGTTGTAATGTTGGACCCAGGTGCAGTGAGTGTGGGGGGAAAAACAACTGAACGGGTTTTAAGAATGACGGAAGGTTTTAATAAAGAAAGTAAAATGCTGATGTGGCAGCAAACTAAACTTACATGAGGGGAAGAAGCGGTGAGTCCAAACAGAGGTGATCAAAAAAACAGTGCGAGACAAAAAGGAGAACTGAGAACTACGGCTAAGACTAAGGACTAAGGGCTGAGACAAAGACTGTGACTAAGATATTGACTGAGATACAAGATACTAAGAGCAAAGACAGGGACTACAACTAAGAATGACTAAGATATTGACTGAGACTAAGACATACAAGCTTTGAGACAACAGACCGACACGGATTGACAAACCCTGGCTGCTTAAATAGACACCAAACCAATCACTAAACAAGAAACACCTGAACACAAGCTGAGCTGACAAGATACTGAAAGACACATGAGGAGAACAGGAAGTACAGATATAACCAAAATAAAAGCAAAAGAGGAAACTAATTCAAGAGGAAATAAAATCTGAACCTACCGGCTGGGGATGAATCAAAACACTATAGATACACATAGACACATGAGGAACAAGGTGAAAGCACAACTTCACAAAACCTCAATAATGATAAATAAACAAAACAAAAACCCCAGCACCTGACAATGTTAAAACAAAAACTCATTTTCTTCACAAAAACTTTTTAAATTCTTTGCTGAAATCACTGTCTTAGTCACTCACTGTGTTTGTTTACACACACAGCGAAGACAAGACTCGTTCACTCGATGATGTCACAATGTGGCAGATGGTTTTTCACTTATCTCTTTTTACTCAAGTGGTTTTATGATAATTTTTAAACTGCATCAAGGATCAGCCTTGAGCTCCTTCTCGTTGGATATGGTGATGGACAGACTTACAGATGAGGTCAGACAGGAATCTTCATGGACCATGATGTTTGCAGACGACATTATTATCTGTAGTGAGAGCAGGAAGCAGGTGGAGGAACATCTGGAGAGGTGGAGGTGCTCTGGAAAGAAGAGGAATAAAGGTTAGCTGCAGCAGAACAGAGAACGTTTGTGTGAATGAGAGGGACACGTGGAACAGCGAGGCTTCAGGGAGCAGAAATAAAGAAGGTGGAGGATTCCAAGTACTTAGTGTCAACAGTCCAGAACAATGGAGAGAGTGGAAAAGAGGTGAAGAAACTTGTGCAAGCAGGCTGAAACGTGAAGGAAAGTGTCAGGAGTGATGTGTGACAAAAGAGTATCAACAAGAGTGAAAAGAAAGGTGGACAAGACAGTGATGGCCATGTTGTCTGGTTTGGAGACAGAACCCCTGAGGAAGAGACCCAGCTAGAGGTAGTAGAAATAAAAATGTTGAAGTTCTTTAGGAGGGACGAGGATGGACAGGATCAGGAATTAATCCATCAGAGGGACGACACATGTTAGATGTTTTGGAGATAATGTCAGAGGGACTGAGATGGTTTGGACATGTCCAGAGTGAGAGAAGAAGATGCAGAGGACAGGGGAAGATGGAGACGAATGACTCGCTTAAATACATTATCATTATATGCAAGCTCTTGAAAACATTTCAAAACCAAGAGTCTTTTCTGAGTCAGATATGTTGAAAAGAAGCTTTTGGTTAAAAACAGACAATAAAAACTACAAAACCTCTTATGACTGACTTTTTTAAGCTATAACATTAATCACAATCAATGAACTATGATTTGGCCTTAAAATATGTACCTCAAAAGATTCCCATCAACATGATTTCCTCAAATTTTATATATTTAATTCATTTTTTGTGCATATTTTTGAACAGAGTTCAGGGACATCCTGCTCCTCACTACTGTTTCATAAAGAAGAAAAAGGAGGCTTTACACACTATCAGTGTGTTTCTAAAGCATTTCTGCACTGCAGCCATATGAAAACAGCATCACTGGTTTGAGTCTGCTGTGTCAGCTGTTCTGTTTCCCTTAAAAAATGGACCTAGTACAAATTTGGAAACGGTTTCTGCTCTAAAATATAGCTAAGATGGATGTCAAATTTAAAGAAGCATATTAGTTTGCTTTTTTGTTTTTCTTTCTTACATTATTACATGTAGTTTTAAATTTTAAATAAATTACTTTGGCTTCAATCCGGAGTTTTTTCTAAGCGAGCACCACTGAGGCAAAAAAATACATTGTACCTTTAAGTTCCGCCCCTCTATTTTCATGATACAGTAGTTAGCAAGCATCAGCTCTCAAACACACAGGCGCGCCAACTTTGTTACCATGAACACTTCAAGGTTAAGTTACATATATGCAATTTATTTATTTTAATTGTTTTGGTTTCACGTGTCTTCAGCGGCGTAATCAACTCGTAAACGCCGGCCAGCCGTAGTTCTTCCGGACACGTGCACACACACTTGGTTGATTGACAGGTGTGTATGTGGATGGCTAATGCTGTTCGCTAATGCTGGGCAGTGCTCAGTTAAAACTGCTTGTGCCTCTACAAGATGGGGAAAAAATCTGATGTTTTTCCTACATTATATTACAGAACCAGGTCAGACCATCACTTTTATGGATTTTCAAAAAATCATATATAATTCCTGAAAAGGGGAAAACTCCAGTTTGCAGAATTTTAATATGCTACAAACAAAACAAACAATGTAGAGAGAACTCATTTCTTTCCCATTAGTTATGATCATTGACTGAATTTGGATGTATGTAGTAGCCATGTTGCCTGAGTAAATTGTAACGATAACTCTTATTTCTGTGTAAAATAACAGCATTGCACAAAATTAATAAAAAAAAAATATCTTTATAAACTGTTCATTCATTTATTAATTGATTTATTCCCCTTGAAATGTGTATTGCTTGAACATTTAGGAACCTTTTTTCTAAGGTGTGTTTGTGCATTTGTAGGCTTATGACATCAGAAAAGATGCATGAGCGACCTTTTATGGTTATTGTTTCTGTCCATTTTCATGGTTTCAGCTGGAACTAATTAACCTCATTAGAAGATAGTATTCATGGTTATACATAATGTTTGTTTGCTAAATTTCAAGAAGCTAACACTCCTCTTCATTGATTTAGAGCTAATGCTAATTTAGCTTTCTTTTCTTTTTTGTACAATTTAACAATTACATACATAAAATCTTATTTTTCAGTATTTCAAGGTTAAGACATGTGACTCATGTCCTAAATTAAAATTAAATGCTTGTTGCCTAGGGCGCCCTCTGCTGGAGGGGGCACCAAATTCTTTTTTTTTTTTTTTTTTTGGACAAGCTGTTGGACACACCATTCATCTCATGTAAAGAGCAAAATAAGGAATAATTAAATATCTATCTATCTATCTTCTCTACTATTCATTTTAGTATAAATAAATACTTTTTGCAATGTAATCCAGTTATTGAGTTATGTTGTTTCTGTTCTGGGCAGTAGGGGGCGCCAAAATCCTTTTTCGCCTAGGGCACCATGCAGCCCGGAGCCGACACCAATCAGATTTTGATGACATGTTTGATGTCAGCAGCAAAGATGAAAATGTGGATAATGACGAGTTGGAATGCAATACCAGTGAAGAAAATCCATCTGAACTTCCAATGGTTAGAAGTAAATTAGTAAATGATATGAGAAAGGGTTTTTTAGAGAAGCCTATGGGGGGGGGCTTCTAGTTTCATCCTACTAATTATAGATAAGTACAGTTTCTAAATGTGAGACTGTGCATATTGCCTTTCTAATTTCATGTTATTTGATGCATTATCAACAATAGTGTGCATTTGAATTCAGAAAGCAATTGGTAAATACATCCTGTAAATTTCTAGTTTTATTTTATTTGGCAACTTTCCTGCTTTAAAGTCTCCAACTCCTCCTTTGCGCTTTCCATCTGTACTCAACAGCAGTTTGTTGTATAATTCACTGAAATTAGACCAGAATCACCAGAATAATGTCCAGAACAGACATTTCTGCTGGTAAGAATGCTAGTTTTGATTTTTGGTAGACTGAACCTACAACCAGATCGAAGCCGTGTGAACTCTGAGTTTAGAGGGTGCACCCATGGCTGTAATCAACTTGGCCTTTTTCATTATTCTAGTCTTATACAGAGTATCCAGATCTATAAATGTGATGTGTGCAATTTTGCAGCACATTTTGACAATACTCTGTAACATGTTGTTGTTCATAGAAATTATATTTGATGATTGTTTCATGGTTCACCAATTTATCTGCAAAAATACAAGCTCACAAATACATTTTATTGAGATCTGAGCATGTCAGATACACTTTGTCTTTATCTCTGTCTGTTTGTTAATAGCTACTTCACAACAGGTGGTGGTGCCAAATGGCCAAAGTTTTACACCATCTTCCTGATGACTTAGACATCAATCAACGGTCAGAATATGTTCCTTCAGTTTTATTTATTCTCTGTTTATTATAAGGAAAGTCTTACTGGAGTGAGAAAAACAGTTGACATTTTAATTTTATCTCTACAGGAAAAGCAGCAGAGTTTTCATACCTACTTAGATCCAATGAGATATCAGTTATTATCCTCAGCAGACACAACAGAATTATTGGGTATTGTTTATTGTGTTTTACTTGAAGCGCAGCATTCCTTGACTGTTGTTTATTTTTATTCATTTTATTTCCTTTTGGGGTATTTTCTTTGTTTATCAATTGCAAAGTAAAGGTTTGTACAGCAGCAGAGTTGGGTGCAGAGTCAGTCACACTGAATGGTGTTTACACAGCCACACAACAGTTTTTCTGTCTCTACTCCCCATGAACGCAGTATGATTCGAGACGAAGTGTCTGCTTGCTGCTGGTTTCATTGTAAAGACTGACTGTTTCTGCAAGTTATTGGCTGGCCCGCTGTTTTAATCTAAAACACAGCAGTCATTGACATTGTTGTGGTGAACTAATTAGGTTTTACTGTAGTGTTTTTGCTTTTTCTATGTGGTTTATTGTCACAGATTTTTGATCTTCATGGTCCTTTCCTCTTTTTTCTCTTTACAGAAAACAGAGTCACCATGCTGTCCGTCAGTAATAAGTGTCCCTGTGAAACAGGTGATTACTAAGCAGTGTGCAGTCACATGGTTTAAACAAAGCCTCTTGCTTTTACTCTGCTTTCAGCTAATATCCTTACCTGTCTTTGCTCGTTTATATTAACCACAACGAGGTGGCTCTGTGCCGTGCCACACCATGCTTGTGCATTTTCAGGCACATGACCCCACTTCTGGGTTTCAGAAGTGCACGCCTGCCCTGCCAACTGTCTCGTTCACAGACAGAAATTCACTTGTGTGACTGTCAATGCTTCAGGCTTAGAGATGCATCTACTTTGATTTACTTCACTTTCACTTCCTGCGATTTAACAAAGAGACGGATGGATCACAAGAAAAGTGCAGCTGTCCTGTCTGGAAATCAATGTGTGTAACAGATAAGTGCCTTCTCTGAAAAGCTCTGTCTGTTATTTACAGATGCATCACCGTTTATGGAACATGTCAAGGTGCCACATGACTGTCAGGACCCAGAATCTGGAGCTGCACACTGCTGCAAAGGATTTAAAAAGAGATATCCAGCAAACATGCTGCAGGTAGATACTACCTCACTGTAGATGCATGAAGCTTTTTGAAAGAAATGGATAGCTATCTTTGCTAAAAATAGAAAAAAAAAGTATTAAAAAAGTATGACATAATTTTAGTTTTTTATGTCTATAAACACATCAAAACCAAATTATAATAATCTTAAAGCCAAACAATAGTTTTTTGTTAGAATCAAAACCTTTTACTGTGATTGGTCTCTGATTTTATCTATTGTTCATATATTAATTAACCCTTATGATGTCCTTGGGTCAACCCAGAAAACAGGTGTAGGATGGATGTATGGCTGTTGCTGGACATCAACAAGCAGGGCCAGTTCTGGGCATAGGCAGACTAGGCAATTGCCTAGGGTGCCCTCTGCTGGAGGGGGTGCCAAATTCTCCTTTTTTTTTTTTTGAACAAACTGTTGGACACACCATTCATCTCATGTAAAGAGCAAAATAAGGAATAATTAAATATCTATCTATCTTCTCTACTGTTCATTTTAGTATAAATGAATACTTTTTACAATGTAATCCGGTTATTGAGTTACATTGTTTCCGTTCTGGGCAGTAGGGGGTGCCAAAATCCTTTTTCGCCTAGGGCACCATGCAGCTCAGGGTCGGCCCTGTCAACAAGCTTCCTAAAAGAAACATTATCATTTATTTGGTGCCTTTAATGTCACAAGTGTGTTTTTTTATCAGGTTTTGAAAAAATACAAGGTATTTATGAACACACACTGCATCTCTGATAAGGATTTGTCAAAGCTGCTTCAAAGAGGTTTCGAGGTTTTACTCGGAGGTTTATCAAGTCTGTGGGATTATGTTCTTATGTTAATTCAATGTATCAATGTAGCGGAGCTTTATTTACACTACCAGTCAAAACTTTGGACACACGTTGTCATTCAGTTAAGCTTAAATTTTCAGCTTAAAACTAGCAAAATGATTGATTGATTGATTGATTGATTGATTGATTGATTGATTGATTCTTTATTGATCCCTTTGGGGAAATTATTTTTTGCATTGGATTGATCCCCGTGCGGCATGGGCCAGCCATCTGTACAGCTCATTTGGGTCAAATTTGGGGTTCAGGCTATTGCTCAGAGATACTTTGACGTGTGACCTGCCGGGGCTTGGAATCACTGCTCACCTCCCAATCATCGGACTTCCTGCTTCCCCATTAGGCCATAGCAACCCTACTCCCAACCCAGAATATAATCTACAGATAGACTAGAGAATGAAGTCTGGATTGGTAAACTCAGATCAAAAGTTAATCCAAGAATCAGTATCAAATACCGATATCTCAAGGTAGAGTAAAATACAAAACACTGTTAAATCTATCACAGAAGTAAGAAATTAGTTTATGCATCCAACACAGAGTAATTTCTACAAATCTCTTTATTGAGTTTATTTGGCAGAACGCACACAAAAAGCATAGAACCAAAGAATTATACTGTTCATCACATCTGATCAATGCTATGCAACTTTCTATCAACACAGAACTTGACATAAAAAAAAATGACACATTATATATTTATTTTTCCTTTTTTGTGAAAGGAATGGAGTTGTATAGAATAACAAACTGTTTAAATGAAATCAAATACAGAGGATTAGAACATGGTAAAAATGAATCCAGCTTAAGAAACCTGTTTAAAATAAGCACAGTTAATTGTTTTTTTTATTTTTAATGGTGCTGAATTTATGTTGCGTTAAACAAACAGACAAGTACTCACAGCACTTCAGAAAATTTTCAAACAGCGATTGTCTTTGCAATTATGTTATATACAATATTATGAAACTTAAGAATGTATTTTAAACGGACAGTTTTATGTTGTAAAGCTATGCTTCTGTACTAATTATATATGGGAAATTAAAGAAATAACACCATTTTATTATTTATCAAATGGTAAATATTTATATGTGTGTTTAAATGTATAAAGAACCTTTTCCTTCAAGATAATAATTGAAGTATCTGCTCTGTGCAATAGAACCCCAGATACAAAAATATAACACCCGATCAATAATAGCATGAATTAAAAAATGAAAATGGACACAGGAACAAAACCTGTAACAAGGTATAGTTGATAGCTTTGTGAGATGGCATATGTTCAATAAATCTTGACTATATACAAATTTTAATATTTATTATTAATAAAGTACAAATTAATCTTATTTACAGTTTGAAGGGATTTTCAACAATCTTATATTGACTTTCCTTTAAAAAAAATATTCACAGTTAACAGAACTGAGATAACTGTGGATGTCACTTTAGATTTTAAAGAACCAAACTTTTAAGTTTTATGGATTATAAGAATGTATTTGAGTGCATAGAATATAAGCTTGATTTGTCTTATTTTTTGGGTGAAACTAGCTCAACTTTGGGGAGCCTCAAACCACCTCTTGAAACACTGTCACTGCTTGAAGATGAAGAGAGTCTTGATTTTTTAGAAGATACTGAAACATCTGCGCTCCCCTCTGTGGCTGCTTCATTGTCAGTTCCAAGTGTCACTTCATATGAGCCCTTAGATTTAGAACCAAACCCTCCAAATGTGCCAAACTTCAATTTGCCTTTCTTATCTTTGACCTTACCTCCTCCTAGGTTTATTGAAATGTCACTGCTTTCTGCTTCCAAGTGAGCGGAAGGAGAACTAACTGCAAGTGAACTCTCATCGCTCAGGGAGGGAGATTGGTGTTTGGATTTCTTAAATAAATCCAGTGAGGCTGACTTTCCTTTAGCTGATATACTGACTTCACGATCACCTTCCAGTTCTAATTTTCCACCCGTCAGATCTCCAGAATACACTTTAGAGGCTTTACTCCCTTTTCCACTCACATTTAACTCTGCTTCTGATTCACGAAGATCACCCATACTGCTTCCCTTTGCTTTAGATTTGACAAACAATTTTGGCATCTTTACCTTTACTTTACCTTCTCTTTGCTTTGGTTCTGGACTGGGAATTTCAATATTTTGCGAACTAATTTGAGAACTGACTGATGGAGACTCAATGTTTGTGCCTGCACTGGCTGTGAGTTCAGATTTACCTTTTTCACTTTCTTCCTGGCTTCCCACCTCAGGTAGTACTATGCCAAATTTTGGTACCTTGATTTTGGAAAATGTGATTGGATCCCCTGAATACTGAAGGCCACCAGCTGCACTTCCTGAAACACGTGTGCTAATTTCTGAACCATCTTTTGCACTTGGCATATGAATATTTTCAGTTTTTAGATTAATATCTGGCCCTTCCAAACAAACATGTGTAGGGTTGGTGCTTGAATCATCTTTAGCAGTAAATCCCTCAGATCCATCACCTTTGAGTTTTGATGATTTCATATCCACTTCCACATTTGGAAAATGAAGCTTGCCAAAAAGAGGCTTCTTTACCTTTGTTCCTTTGACATGAATATTGGTTGTCTCAACACCCATGTCTACTGCAGGGGTTTCAGTGTCAGTTTCTGTTTTCTTGGCCTTTCCTTTCACTTTAGGAAGTTTAAATTTTCCCTTTTTCCCCTTAACATTAATATCTATGTCAGGGGCATCAAGACTTGCTTCAGTGTCTGGAAAACTGACTTCAGTTTTGGAATCTTTTGCTCCCAAACTGAAAGTAGGTGCCTTAACTGAGGACTCAGCTCCCTCTATTTCTGAAGATTTAATTGCAAATTTAGGGCCTCTGAACTTGGGGAAAGTAATTCCAGTCTTTTCATAATCTGCATGAATGTTAGCTTTGGCAGTGTCTCCTTCCAACTTGGAAATGGAAGCATCTGTTTTTCCTTTGTGACCTCCTGGGAAATTTATGTCAACTTCTGGTGCTTTTGCATCAAAGTCTGACGTTGATAGTTTTGCACCAAAATCAGCCTTGGTTTCAATCTTTGGACCCTTAAATCCAACCTTTGGCATCTTAAATTTAGTTTTCTTTGGACCAGAATCTGGGAAACCAGTTGTAAAATTGGGTCCTTCAAGTTTATCCTTATGGAAGTCAACATCTATGTCTGAGCCAACTGATTTTGGAGCTTTAATTTCCCCTTTGATTTTTGGCACTTCAATATCCACATCCCCTTGAACTTTAGGGCCTTTGAGGTTGATGTCAAGATCTGGAGTGTCAACCTTTGGCCCTTTAATGTTCAAGGATGGCATTGAAATTTTAGGCATTTCAAACCCACCCTTGGGCCCTTTAATATCAACATCTGGACCCTTGATGTCAAGTTCAGGTGTTTTTATGTCTCCTTTTATCCTTGGAGCTGAAACATCCACATCACCTTTGAGTTTGGGGCCTTTCAAGTTGAAATCAACATCTGACATGGAGATTTTGGGTCCAGAAATTGATGGCATGTTGAATTTGGGTGCTTTGAATTTTGCATTTGGTCCCTCAATATCAACATCTGGGCCTTTTAAGTCCACTTCAGGTGCTTTCACATCAATGTTACCTTCTGGAAGGTTAACATCAACATCTGGTCCTTCTACTTTAGGTCCTTTAATTCCAAATGATGGCATCTTGAATTTAGGCATTTTAATTCCTCCTTTGTGGCCCTCAATATCCAGATCTGGTCCTTCAATGTCCACTTCCGGAGCTTTGATTTCTCCTTTGATTTTGGGCACTTTAATATCCACATCCCCTTCAACTTTGGGGCCTTTGAGGTTGATGTCAAGATCTGGAGTGTCAACCTTTGGCCCTTTAATGTTCAAGGACGGCATTGAAAATTTAGGCATTTCAAACCCACCCTTGGGCCCTTTAATATCAACATCTGGACCCTTGATGTCAAGTTCAGGTGTCTTTATGTCTCCTTTTATCTTTGGAACTGACACATCCACATCACCTTTGAGTTTGGGGCCTTTCAAGTTTAAGTCGACATCTGGCATTGAGATTTTGGGTCCAGAAATTGATGGCATGTTGAATTTGGGTGCTTTGAAATTTGCATTTGGTCCCTCAATATCAACATCTGGGCCTTTGATGTCCACTTCAGGTGCTTTCACATCAATGTTACCTTCTGGAAGGTTAACATCAACATCTGGTCCTTCTACTTTAGGTCCTTTAATTCCAAATGATGGCATCTTGAATTTAGGCATTTTAATTCCTCCTTTGTGGCCCTCAATATCCAGATCTGGTCCTTCAATGTCCACTTCTGGAGCTTTGATTTCTCCTTTGATTTTTGGCACTTTAACATCCACATCCCCTTCAACTTTGGGGCCTTTGAGGTTGATGTCAAGATCTGGAGTGTCAACCTTTGGCCCTTTAATGTTCAAGGATGGCATTGAAAATTTAGGCATTTCAAACCCACCCTTGGGCCCTTTAATATCAACATCTGGACCCTTGATGTCAAGTTCAGGTGTCTTTATGTCTCCTTTTATCTTTGGAACTGACACATCCACATCACCTTTGAGTTTGGGGCCTTTCAAGTTGAAATCAACGTCTGGCATGGAGATTTTGGGTCCAGAAATTGATGGCATGTTGATTTTGGGTGCTTTGAATTTTGCATTTGGTCCCTCCATATCAACATCTGGGCCTTTGATGTCCACTTCAGGTGCTTTCACATCAATGTTAGCTTCTGGAAGGTTAACATCAAAATCTGGTCCTTCTACTTTAGGTCCTTTAAATCCAAATGATGGCATCTTGAATTTAGGCATTTTAATTCCTCCTTTGTGGCCCTCAATATCCAGATCTGGTCCTTCAATGTCCACTTCTGGAGCTTTGATTTGTCCTTTGATTTTGGGCACTTTAACATCCACATCCCCTTCAACTTTGGGGCCTTTGAGGTTGATGTCAAGATCTGGAGTGTCAACCTTTGGCCCTTTAATGTTCAAGGACGGCATTGAAAATTTAGGCATTTCAAACCCACCCTTGGGCCCTTTAATATCAACATCTGGACCCTTGATGTCAAGTTCAGGTGTCTTTATGTCTCCTTTTATCTTTGGAACTGACACATCCACATCACCTTTGAGTTTGGGGCCTTTCAAGTTTAAGTCGACATCTGGCATTGAGATTTTGGGTCCAGAAATTGATGGCATGTTGAATTTGGGTGCTTTGAAATTTGCATTTGGTCCCTCAATATCAACATCTGGGCCTTTGATGTCCACTTCAGGTGCTTTCACATCAATGTTACCTTCTGGAAGATTTATGTCAAAATCTTGTCCTTCTACTTTAGGACCTTTGAATCCAAAGGATGGCATCTTGAATTTAGGCATTTTAATTCCTCCTTTGTGGCCATCAATATCCAGATCTGGTCCTTCAATGTCCACTTCCGGAGCTTTGATTTCTCCTTTGATTTTGGGCACTTTAACATCCACATCCCCTTCAACTTTGGGGCCTTTGAGGTTGATGTCAAGATCTGGAGTGTCAACCTTTGGCCCTTTAATGTTCAAGGATGGCATTGAAAATTTAGGCATTTCAAACCCACCCTTGGGCCCTTTAATATCAACATCTGGACCCTTGATGTCAAGTTCAGGTGTCTTTATGTCTCCTTTTATCTTTGGAACTGACACATCCACATCACCTTTGAGTTTGGGGCCTTTCAAGTTGAAATCAACGTCTGGCATGGAGATTTTGGGTCCAGAAATTGATGGCATGTTGAATTTGGGTTCTTTGAATTTTGCATTTGGTCCCTCAATATCAACATCTGGGCCTTTGATGTCCACTTCAGGTGCTTTCACATCAATGTTACGTTCTGGAAGATTTATGTCAAAATCTTGTCCTTCCACTTTAGGACCTTTGAATCCAAAGGATGGCATCTTGAATTTAGGCATTTTAATTCCTCCTTTGTGGCCTTCAATATCCAGATCTGGTCCTTCAATGTCCACTTCTGGAGCTTTGATTTCTCCTTTGATTGTGGGCACTTTAACATCCACATCCCCTTCAACTTTGGGGCCTTTGAGGTTGATGTCAAGATCTGGAGTGTCAACCTTTGGCCCTTTAATGTTCAAGGATGGCAATGAAAATTTAGGCATTTCAAACCCACCCTTGGGCCCTTTAATATCAACATCTGGACCCTTGATGTCAAGTTCAGGTGTCTTTATGTCTCCTTCTATCTTTGGAACTGACACATCCACATCACCTTTGAGTTTGGGGCCTTTCAAGTTGAAGTCGACATCTGGCATTGAGATTTTGGGTCCAGAAATTGATGGCATGTTGATTTTGGGTCCTTTGAAATTTGCATTTGGTCCCTCAATATCAACATCTGGGCCTTTGATGTCCACTTCAGGTGCTTTCACATCAATGTTACCTTCTGGAAGATTTATGTCAAAATCTTGTCCTTCTACTTTAGGACCTTTGAATCCAAATGATGGCATCTTAAATTTAGGCATTTTAATTCCTCCTTTGTGGCCCTCAATATCCAGATCTGGTCCTTCAATTTCCACTTCTGGGGCTTTGATTTCTCCTTTGATTTTGGGCACTTTAACATCCACATCCCCTTCAACTTTGGGGCCTTTGAGGTTGATGTCAAGATCTGGAGTGTCAACCTTTGGCCCTTTAATGTTCAAGGATGGCATTGAAAATTTTGGCATTTCAAACCCACCCTTGGGCCCTTTAATATCAACATCTGGACCCTTGATGTCAAGTTCAGGTGTCTTTATGTCTCCTTCTATCTTTGGAACTGAAACATCCACATCACCTTTGAGTTTGGGGCCTTTCAAGTTGAAATCAACATCTGGCATGGACATTTTAGGTCCAGAAACTGATGGCATGTCTATTTTGGGTCCTTTGATTTTTGCATTTGGTTCCTCAATATCAACATCTGGGCCCTTGATGTTTAGTTCAGGTGTCTTCATGTCTCCTTCTATTTTTGGAACTGAAACATCCACATAACTCTTGAGTTTGGGGCCTTTCAAGTCAATGTTAACATCTGGCATGGAGATTTTGGGTCCAGAAAGTGATGGTATGTTGAATTTGGTTCCTTTGAGATTTGCATTTGGTCTCTCATTATCACCTTTGATGTCAACCTTAGGTGCTTTCACATCAAAGTTACCTTCTGGAAGATCAATATCAACATCTGGTCCTTCAACTTTTGGACCTTTGAATCCAAGTGATGGCATCTTAAATGTAGGCATTTTAATTCCTCCTTTGTGGCCCTCAATATCCAGATCTCGCCCTTCAATTTCCATGTCTGGAGTTTTGATTCCTTTTTTTACTTCTCGCACTTTAACGTCCACATTCCCCTCAACTTTGGGGCTTTTGAGGTTGATGTCAAGAGCTGGAGTGTCAACCTTTTGCCCTTTAATGTTCAAGGATGGCATTGAAAATTTTGGCATGTCAATCCCACCCTTGGACCCTTTAATGTCAACATCTGGTCCTTTTATTTCTATTTCTGGTGTCTTTATATCTCCATCTGTCTTTGAAACTGAAACATCCACATCACCTTTGAGTGTGGGGCCTTTCAAGTTGAAGTCAACATCTGGCATGGAGATTTTGGGACCAGAAAGTCCTTTGACTTTTGTATTTGTTCCCTCAATATCAACATCTTGGCCTTTTATGGCAACTTCAGTAGTTTTATCACCAGTAGTTCCTTTTGAAGACTTTAAATCAACACCCTTTGTTCCAATTTCAATTTTCATTTTTTCTCCATTCATCTTCAAAGCTGAAACATCCACATCATCTTTGTGTTTTTTGTCTTTTAATTCCAAATCTGGGATGGATATTTCTGTCTTTGTAATTGTTGTCATGCTTGATTTATGTGCACTGATGTCTTCGCTTTTTCCCTTCATATCAATGCCATGTATTTTAAGATCAGGTTCACTTGCTTTCATTTGTACATTATCTTTTGGAAGCCTGACTTCAACATTTGGAGGTTTTACATTTGTATGGATAATATCTTTAGTTTTCAATGACACTGTGTCTGGATGTGAGGAATATCCCACTTTAACATTACCTATGGTCATTTTTTGTCTCAAATCAGCATTAAAATCTGTGGAACTTCCCCCAATTCCAACATCAGAATAGCTTGAATCTGTTTTTTGTGGCTGATTCATAGTAACTTCAGATCTTTTCCCTGTCTTCTCACCAAAATTGCCGTCTGAACCTCCAGTCTGTCTTCTTTCAAAGCTTGAAGTCGAAATTTGAATGCCTTTTCCTGGTAAAGACAGACTGATTGACCCTCTGTTTTCATCATTTGTGGTTATCTCTGCACCCCCTGCCCCTCCAACTGTTACATGCTTTGTACCAGAGTTTGTGCTGTCTCTTAACTTTTCTGAAACATAAATGTTTCTGGCTCCTTGCTCTCTACTCCCACTTAAGATTTCAGTGCCTTTGTGACCTGTAACTATAAGGGTAGGCCCTTTAAATTTGAGATCTGTAATATGTTCTTTTCCCTCTCTTGTAATTGTCGTATGATCTCCACCAGTGCCACATTGTGTATCCACAGAGCTGATTTGTGACCCAGTGTAACTCACATTGCTTGACTCAAAAACACCTTCTTCTGCTTCCACTTTACCAGAAGAGCTGTCATGCAAGATTCTCATATGAGGGGAGCCATCTCCAGGTTCATGTCGTAGTCTCTTTAACTCTGGGCTTGAAAGTTCTACTTCACTTATGCCACTTGGCATTTCCACTGTGTAGGTAGTAATACGGCGAGTGATGGTTGTAATTGTACTGCCATCACTGCTTGTACTGCTATGCCGCTCTGTACGAACATCTACACCCTCTGCGAGGTCTTCAGACTTCAGCCTTGGCTTAATCTTCCTTGTGTATATTCTTTTATAGTCTTCATCATCCCCACTCTGTTGAAAAAGATACAAGTAAACATACAGAGGGCTGTGCTATTATGTCTTGTATTAGTTAACAGCTTTTCTACAAAAATTAAACTGTATAACCATTTTAGAGAGAGGAACTCACAAGAATGATATCTGGACTAGATCCTCCCAAGGGGCTCTTCCCTTCCCATGTCAGGGTACCCATTGGAGAACGACATGGTGTGCTCAAGGGTGAGTAGCAGGGAGACTTGTCTCCTTTGTTTTGTAGTTTCAGTCCAACCTTGTGTCGATTCAGTGTCTTTAGTAGCTCTGCTGTTTCTTCTTGGCTCATATTATCAAAGTAGATAGTGGCACCCACAATTTGGTCACCTTAGATTTAGGGATAGCATTATGAAAGTTCATTATAAAGATTACAATTAATATAACTTTTGTAGACTTTTCTATAAAATGTAAATCAAATGTGAGGTATAACAACTCAGATTTCATATTGGAAGTGAAAAGGTATTGATTTGAGGGGGAAAAACAAACAAACATTACCTTCATACACTCTTCCAGACCGTGCTGCAGGCGACTCTCCTTTCACCTTTTTGACAAAAATCTCTCCTCCACTTGCCTGTTCAATGGTCAAGCCAGTTTTGTCTGGACCCTCCCAATCTGGAAAGAGCACCTCCCTGGTGTCTTCATTATCAGCCATCTGTAAAGATAGCCATATAAACAATTAAGAAAAACAATATGCCTCATTAGATAAATATGATAATGTAGTGAAAGAATGAATCACAAAAAGCATTTTTTAATTTTCAACTTTACAACAAAAAAACAAACCTTGTTTTTCTTTTTCTCTTGTTCCACCCTGGCTTTAAAAAATGCTGTTGTTGGTTTCCTGCACAGAGAAAACACAGTTTGACATTGCCTTGGCTAGGTAATCCAACGTATAGGACCTAAAGCTGAACACTAGATGGTGTTAAAACTCTTTCACTAGGCACAATCGCTGTACTCCTAAAATAATATACTGTCAGCTACCTCTGTCAAGAATGCCTAACTGTATGTTTTGGAAATTTGAATAAAGTCAGACCACACCCTGCACTGGGAAAAGCAGCCAAATCCCTCGCCTACACCCCAACTTCAAAGTAAATAAAAAAAAACGATGGTGGTTAAAGCTGATCAGTGTACACATAGCTGCAGAAATGAACAGTGGAAATGCAGACAGGATATCTACATTAACATGCATGCCTCCTCTCCTAACAATACAAATGTTATAAATAGAATATATTATATTATTGTTATTTATGTTATTTATTTATATATATATATTATTAGTCAGGAACTCAGGACTCTGTCAGAAGCACTTGTGTCTTCACCATGAAAATAATCTCCCGGTTGCCAGATTCAAGGTGTTTTCCAGCCGACTGGTTTGAAGGATGGAATCTGATTTAATTTCATCTCATACTTCCTCATGTTGATTTGTGTTTTGGGGACATTTATACTGAGTTGATCAGCTTCAGTTGTATTTAACTGCAACCTTTACTTACGTTCAAAGTTATAAAAATGCAAATGAAAGTCTAAATAAATAACCACATCCACAAGCAGCTAACACTTAGATGTATCAGTATCATTATAGGTTTTATTTTGTTTGTTTATTTGTTGTAGGGGGTGGAGGGTTATCGCAGCAAGAAATGTAAAAAAAGTTGAAAGAGAATCAACAAAAGGTCAAAAACTGTTGAGCACAATTCAAAAACCACCTGAGAAACATTTAACAATTACGTAGTTAGGTTATTTAGCAACATAACAGGGTATAAAAGAGAGGATTTCAGAGAAGCAGAGCTTTTCAGATATAAAATAGGCAGAGCTTCACCAATCTGCAACAAACTGCATGCATGTGTGCCTATGGCGTGGGCAGGTTACAAATCTGGAAAGCCACTATCAATACTGAAAAGTACATAGAGGTTTTAAAGCAACATGTGTTCCCATGGACAATGTCTCTTTCAGGACAGACCTTGCATATTTCAGCAAGACAATATAAAACCACATCCCGCATCCATCAGAAACATATGGCTGTGAAGGAGTAGAGCCCCCATGCTGAACTGACCTGCCTGCAGTCCAGAACTCTCACCAGTATAGAGCGCATCATGAAACAAAAAATCTAGCCACAAAGGATCAGGACTATTGAGCATCTAGAATCCTATGGGACTAAATACCTCTCCTAAAACTCCAGCAGCTGTTCTCTTTACTTCCCAGATGTTTATGGGCAGATGTTAAAAGAAGAGGGGAGGCTACACAATGATGAACATGATCTTGCTCCAACTTTGATGTGATGTTTTGCTGTGATCAAACTCAAAACATGCTAATATTTTCCATGAAATGGTAAAAATATCTATCTTTCAACATGCAATTTAATTACATTATACATAGCACCTCAACTGTTATGACCCAATACTTAAAGCATCACAAATCACTTTGTGGCAGTTGAGTTATTGCAGAGGACGCACACACATACTCATACATATATATATGTATGTGTATGTGGGTGTGTATGTATGTACATATGTACATACATATATGGAGAGAGAAAGAGAGAGAAACAGAGTGTAGAGAGTGTGCATGAAAAAAATCAGGAATCTGTTGTGATTTATAATCTAGTCTCACTACTTGGGACACTGTCCAAAGGCAAAGCCTCTAATTATTGCAAGTCAATAAATAGACTTGTTTAGTGTTTTAGGAATGTTGGAGAATGTACGCAATGCTTTGACGTAATATTAAACCACTTTCTCTAAAATAGCCTTTGCAGACTCCCTGGACTGAATAGATACACCAAGGTCATGGAGAGTGCAATATCACGGCGTAGGTTGTTTTTGGCTGGGTTAAAGCCAGTCATTAACAAGTACCTACAGTCGGATCTTTTCCTCAGTCTCTAGCCTCCTATATCATTGTTTCTGTCAGTGTGACCCAACCAAGGCTTGACATTTGAATCTTTGAAAATCTCAAGCTAGGGGGTGTTTTGTTTTGTTTGTTTGTTTGTTTGTTTTAACAACTTGTATGGAGAGAATTCCAATCAAGTCAGTTGACAGTTTTTCTGTTTAAATAGCTGGACTAAATAAACCAAAGAATCTTACAATTTTCTTCATGAGTCAGAGTAATGCCCAGTTTACATATCTACATCCTCTCTTTGTTCGTTCAGTTAAAACTGATTTTTTTTTTTTTTACATTTCCATGCTTTAAAAGCAGGTCAATCTTTCCTATTTTGCTTTTTTTGAATGTCTTTAGCTTGAAAAACAAAGCCCACATTGTGGTTGAATTTCATATTTAGGGGGAAAAACATCTCACAGTAGAATGTAAATAGCAATTTTACATGTCCTTCTTCACCACTCACTGCAAAAGATAGGCTAAGGCAACGGCTATCTATTTTTCTTTGTCTCTCATAAATATAAATATTTTATCACTTTTTTAATTCATAATCATTCTCCTCCTATTTTTAGTTTTACCTGAATAAAAAGTTTTAGTTGACCAAAAAGTCTTTGATTTGTCTGTTACTGTTTTAGACGTAGTAGGAACAAGCTGCACGAAGGAGCTAACACTTTAGAGAAATACTGTACACATGGGTAGTATTATAAACTTCAAGGTGGCATAAACAACTTGATCCATGATAAGCATATGATTAGATATGAACTGTGTTGTAAACAGTTGCTGAATAAATACCCTTCTGTGTGTCTGTTCCCATATTGTTCTACTTATTTCTCCCACATGCCATGTTACATTTGTCATGCAGCACATATATCTAAACTTAATTATGTATGTCTTTATAATTACATCTGAACAAGACTTAAAAATGGAGATCTAGATCTTTACACAAAAATTTGAAGCAAACTGTGATGGCCTTGAAAAAATAAGGGTAAAAAGAGACAGACAAGCTTGTCTGTCTGTCATGTTTTATTATGGTCTGGTATGTGTATTGGGAAAGTGGGGCGGGAGAAGCATGCCAGGCTAAAGTCTCTAGTATTAAACTGCAACCACAGCACATTAAGGAGTCTCCACTGCCTTGTCGTTGACATACAGAAGCTAAATGCTTATTATTTATTTATTAAGTTTTCTCAAAGTAAGCAGAGCAAACAGTCTGAGCATGGTGGATTTTTTGACAAGGTGACAAAGGTTTGAATGGAGCAGGTGGCGACTTGCAAAGGAAAGAGAAGTTTTAGAGGAGAAAAAAGGTGCAAGAAGCCAAAAGAGCCAAATGTGAGGTTTTCACACATAGGGTCTTTCACAGTTCAATAGAGACTATCAAAGTTTAAAGGTGGTGCCTGTAATAGACATTCCATCAGTAGTTTGGTGCCTGGTCACTCTACAGTTTATGTGACTCCTTGATCTTAATGAGGGGTAATGTGTAAGTAAGTTTTCTTGTGTTTAATAAAATTAGATGTGGCATGTTACATTATGTCTAAGAACATTTACCTTGGATTGCTCAAGCAGAGCCAAGGGCTTCAGTCTGCTAGTTGTGTTCTTGATTCTTGACTTCTGTTGAAAGATAAACAAAAACAAGAGGGGAAGGTTATTATTTATAACCTGTGACATACTTGAATAATGAAAGTTACCCTTCAAAACTATGAATACATTTGAAACTACACATTTATACACAACAGACTTTCATCAACAATCTGATTGCTATAGTTAACCAGCCGGTAGCAATATTTACCCTGCTAAGCAATCTTGCAAAACTCCCTTTAAACAAATAAATCCAAATGCTTGCAAGGTGTGGCCTTTGCTTTAGCAGAAAATGAGATAGATGAAGCTCTTTACTCAAACTACACAGGATCAAAAATGGAAATTACAAGCTAAACAGAAGCTAAACCAGATTGAAAAAAATTAAAAAGGAAAATACGTATGATTTTTTTCTGAGTCGCTTTCAAAGCTCAAATGTGCCAGACACAAAAGGCTAATGTAGCAATAATATTTTGTTGTTGCAACTGTATTCATCATTTGGACTCTGAGTGTCAGTCATCATGCCAAGTCAGTCTTTTACCCGCTGCAACTGGCCCAAGTTCTTAAAGGTCTTAGACGGATTATTCTATCAACCTAGTGGTGTAATGTGAAACAAAGCCTTCTTTTTGTCTGTCAGAGTACAAACAGAACCAGACTTGATGTGTGTGTAGAAAGGCATCTACCAGTGGGAACATGTCCTTCAGAAGAATTCTCTCCAGCCCATTATTAACTACCTCCTGCACAATGCTTTGTGTTTAATAGGCCAAAGCGTTCATTACTTTGATAAAAGGTTTGCCAAATGATAATAGGGGGAAAGAAAATATATCTTAAAAAATTATGATCTAAAAATTGATTTTCAAAAAGGTGTTTAAACCCAACCTTGATGCAAAGATTGCAGCTTTTAAAGAATGCTTTATTACCAACTGCCCTTTTGAATTGCTTTCATAATGAAATGGTTGAGATAAATGGCAGCTAGTACATGGTTGTCATTATGTTTGTTTGGGTAGACTACAGCAGCTGTGCACACTTTCAGCTGTTACTCTTGTTGCAGAGATGAGTTAATAAGACAGGTCTGGACACAGTCAGGTATCACCAGACACCTTTTAAAGGTACGGTGAGTATTTAAAGATAAAATCTGCCTAGATAATCTGGTTCCCACAGAAAATTTATCTGACGGTATGTGAGGTTTGAAGATGATTGAACATTTTCATCTGCATGAGAATGTTAGAAAATATTTCTGACAAAAGTCATGAAGTATTAAATTAAATCAAAGGTAGGATATAAGTTAGCTGCGGATCTGTGTGACACACATAGACACAGGTACAGGTATTGTGCACCAGCACTTGAGAAAGTGTCTAGGAAGCCAGACAGACCCCAGAAAAATACTGCATCCCGCTCCATGGCACAGTTCATGCGGCTATGCACTTGTGACTTGGTCGTAGAGTTTGCAGCTCACTGCACAACCCCACCCAGGCCTCCAGTCAAACACATTCCTTGATAGAGCTGTCAGGCCAGCTGGAAGGGAGCCCAGCCTCTCCCTACGGTGACTAACTCCAAAGAAATGTCCTCTTTCTCTCTCTCACACTCCAGTCCGTTCTATACCGCCCACCCTGAACCCTGCTTGAGCGCTCGCAGCTCAGTCTACCACACCCCCTAACCTCCAAGTTCTACTCAAATAGGCAAAAACAACCACATTCACTCAGTTATATATGCGTTAAAGCATCACGAAGCACATTCTTTCAAATGAACTGTGAGAAGCAACAGCGAAAAGTCTGAATTGAAATAATTTCCTGTTTTCTTTTATCCGTGTGACGATGGTGACTGTTATATTACTTGGCTCTACCTGTGCATTTTGCAGATGCAACAAACATCAGTCATTGCTTTCAATGTAATTCTTGTTTCCACCCCAATACCAACTTCCTGAGGGTACATACCTACTTAGCTGTCATATTTTCACTGAAGTAGGTCAGTGCACTGGAAAAGTGGTTAAAATGTGTCCACCATGTTGATTACCTAATCCCTTCACTTTAGTGTGCAGAAAAAAAAGGCAAAGTGTGACAAAGATTGCATTTCTCCTCTAAGTATATCAAGCACAGCCACACTGGCAAGTAAGATTTGATTATGTTCTTATAAATGAGACCTCAGTGCAGTGAGGCATAGAATTAACAAGGAGCAGTAACCAAAATCATTCTTGTTGTCAAAACAGAATAGACTCCCTGTTCCCCCTGCTACATTGTAGTTTGACACAGAGGGTAAAACAAACACAAAAAGAGAAACGCCAGGCCTCAGCCTCCTACAGTCCTCCCTCAAAGAAGCAGATAGGCCATAAATGTATGACGCATATGAAAGGAATGAGCATCAAAACAAATGGTTCCTTTCTGTTCTCAGTGTTTCACATAACCCTGAACGAAACCACAAGTCCTGGGGTAAGACCAAAGCTTGCCCACTGACGCCAGTTTGGCCGACGGCTGATTAAACCGTTGTGACTTTGGCAGGAATCAAGCAACAAATGGAAAAAAGGGGAAAAAAAAGTTATTGTCTAGCATTTGCAAGATCACAAACTGGACCAACCAGATCTGAAAGCAGATTGCAACTCAGCTTTCAGTGCCACGTGAATTCTAGTTTTATCCTTATGATATATTCTCAAATGGAAGCTAACTGAAGGGTTTTATACAATCTGAAGAGGTTGGGGATAACTCATAACTGTTATTACTGTGCTGTCTATTACACCCTTTACAAGAAGGGAGAATCTCACTTTAGACATCCTCTAACAGAAGGTTCTCTCACTTTTTTTCTCATTTTTTTTTGTCAGTCTTATGAAATGCATTTAAAACGTTTTCTTGGGCAGTGATGGAACTTTAAGGAAACACAGAAGTATCCTGTTGGGGGGGTATAAAAAAGGGAAAGAAACTCTTAGTTTTATTCTGAAATGAGAAGTGATCCTGGATTTGAGCCAGCAAACCATTTCAGGTTTAAGAACATTGAGTAACAAACGAAATCATAAATAATGAGAAACACTTGTTTCTTTGCACAGAGATGTTGAGAATAGGAATGCTAATTTTGAATTCGGTCAACAAAGCATCGCTTTAAAAGAAGGATTTATAAGGGATTTACTGACTTCATTAACAAATTTAAATAGGTCACAGCACGGAACAACTCAACTTCAATTCAGTTTATTCATCTCACACAACTGGTGTGTAAGTTAGAACAAACATAAATCCAACAACAGAAGATTTAACTATATGGTTATGCATAGGGCTAGATAACAGCAGCTGCAGCGTAACGGATATTAAACGTGTTTTAGCAGTAGAACACACTGCTTACACGGAGCAGATGTGTATTCAGATTTAAAGCCCGGTAGAGTAGGACAGATCTGTTTAAAGCAGGAGAGCATGTTTGGTAGTGATGACTGCCAACCTTGAGTATCTTGCACCAGATAAAGAAAACCTAAACACAGCTGAATGTTTTTCCAAATTTGCATTCCAAGTCTTGTTGCCTGACATTTTTTTTCCCCTATCCAAAACACGTTTTGGAAACAGATGCTATGTCATTCCTTTGCATGGGGAAATCTGACAGGCTGAAAATTGTGAGCCAGGTAGACTGTGCAGTACAGAAACAGCATATAAGATTTACTGTTTTGGGATGGTTCTGTACTGCAGATGTTTGGAAGAGCAACAGTGTAAGTCATTGCCTTATCGGGAAAACACGGCTCACACCCTTTTTGAGCTATGTGCTTGCTAAAAGCCCAGCCAAACACAAGGCTACAATAACAAAGTCGGAATTGCATGCAGATGCATGGGTGGGACTTGCTTTGGCAAGGTGTGACCTGTGATGGCCGTGTCATCGTAACTCTCAAAAAGCTATTTTTCAACAAGGCAACCAACAGTAATGATAAGGGTTCCACGGGGAATAGTGAGCACACACTAAAATATTCCACATTAACACTGGTTGGGTTAGAAGGGAGTGACTACTTGTTGACTGTCTAGAGGAGTTAAATCTAAACCTGAGCACCATAATGAAACGTTAATTTGCAACACAAGTTGAACTGATATTTAACCAATCCTTTAACTGCAAGTCTGTTACAACTTCAGAATCTACAAGAGCACAGAATTGGTTTAAAAATAATGCCAGTTGTGACACAAATAACCTGTGGTTTGACTGAAACCCGCCTTTCTTCTATAGTTTTATCTTGTTCAGTTCATCCACCCATTTTCTGTCAGTCCACACTGTCCTTCTTTCTAACCGCCCACTCAACAGACCCATATGGAAATGGTAAAGGAAGTGTGCTTGAGATCAGTTTCCTTCAGTTTCAGTCTGGTACATATGAGTAGCACCACTCCTCCTGTTCTGCTGTCAGTCAACAGCGCTCCAACCAAGTATGTAGCTTGGTATGGTGTGTTGCGCTATGATAAACATCCAGCTTAAGACTCAGAACAGTCACAAGACACGGCGTACTGAGGGCCTTTAAGATGTTTTTAGTCATGCAGGTGACGAGTGCAACCAAATCAAATGCTTAAAATGCCTCTTTTATCATGATGACAAAGTAAAGCCGAACCAGTAAAATTCTCTGTGTGTTTTTTGAAATTCTGAATGGGTTACATTAGTTTAGGTGGAAGCATAATGTCAGCTCTGTGCTGCTACACTGGTAGACAGTGAGTGTATTTAGACAAACAGTATCTGCCGGAGGCAAAACTGAAGTATGTTTAACTGATGAGCTTTTCAGTTTATGACAGTTCAGGACAAACTGTTTTAACAGATTAAAATTTTTGTTATGCTTGTTATTAAATGAGTGTTTTTAAGGACACATCATCAAAGTTCGTAACATTGTCATCATAACTTAATTTTAAAAAAAGAATAAAGTTTGAGAGCACTATGACTTAATTCCATTTTCAAATACCTTTTAAGACTGTGTGACAATTTGCTTCCCAAAGCAGACTTCGTCACCATCAGTCACCTTGACAAGAGCAATTTGAGACATGCCACACATTTACAGCTGCAGGGCACTAAACGTTGGTAATACACACTGTACAGAGTGGTGCAGAAAGCAGCTCTGGGTGTGGCAGGAGGAAACTGTGAAGGGCAGGTTAAGCTGTGAAATTTAGCTTTCACCGGTGATTCAACAAAGGATTATGTCTCTTCTTTTTGTCTTTGCTTTTTTCCCACAACTTAAACACATGCTTTATATCAAACGCAGACCGGACTTTATGTAGCACAACAAGGATGTCCTTATTCTAAAGTTCAAAAACTTCCTTTCAACTTTTCCGTTTCTAAAATACGTTATTCCTGTTTCTTCAAAAGTGCTAAGTCTTCACTCCCCTCTCTATGCCCCAAACCTGGTTTCAATTAGCTTGTCTTTCCAAACCCCTACATTCCATAACTCCCCTCCTCACCCCAGTCCCGCCCATCCCCCCTCACTCGCTAACGTTCTCTCTGTCTCTCCTTCCCTGTCTTCCTCCCATCCTTTCCCGTTGCACACCCTGGCATGGAGCCCAAGTTAAGAAACTCAAGGTAAAGAAAAGACGCCATAATCTGTTCAAGACTTTATAAAAGTAAATCATAAAGTATAAATACGCTTCAGTGTCAAACTGCTACTTTTAAACTCTGTTCAGTGCAACAAAATACATATTTGTTCAAAACTAAACTGACTGATATGGTTTCAGAACCTTTAAGCACATATTCTACATTTCACTGAAGGGTTTTTTAATTAGGAGGTTTTCTAGGTATCATGTTACAAAAGGTTACACAACACAGAGAATATTTAAGATCAATACTTTTCTTTTTCCATACACCTAGAAATAAGGAACTACTTCTAAGTACTAGAAGGCATCCAGTGCGATGTCTGTCTGTCTGTTGTGTGTTGGGTTTCTTTTCAGTTTTTTTCTTTGCCGTAAAGGGTGTGCCTCTCTGAGGAGACACCAAAGCAAGAAAGGAGGGAAGAGGAAGGAAAAAAAAAGAAGCTGGAGATGGGAGGCGCAGGAGAGGGATCCACACCCAAACTTGTTGCTGCAGGCTCCCACAGGGAAGTACCTTTACTTTTTAAACTTCCAAGCGAACATAAAAGGTGGCGATCCCATCTGATAAGAAAAATACGGCAACAATAACATTCACAAACAGCTTATCTTTTATCTTTACACTGCCAACTCAGTTCAACTTGGATTTGCTTTCCTTTTCTCTTTCTATGTGAATTTTCTTTACTAAAAGAGTATGCAGAACATATCTAATTTGCACAACAACCAAGTTATAACAGAAAAATGTTTATGTACAAACACATAATTCAAAAATCCTCCAGAATTCATTTTAGAAAACTTCTTGTGTGCAATTAACAACCACTCTTAAAGATAAAAGTTAAGTGCGCAGCTCCAGTAAAGTCTTGTGCATTCATAAGGGTGTGAGTACACACCCACTTCTCATGTTCGGCTTTGTCTTAAACGTGTAATGATTTACACACAAATTTCGGGGCACTTACACAACAGAACCACAAAGTTAAAGTCCAAAACAAAAGAAGTTTAACTTCCTTTTGAAAGAACTGCAGGACAACACAGCAGATAAGCTCACAGAACAATATCAGTGTAAAACACTCCATAGGGCTTGTTGACATAATGAAGAAAAGTTTACAGGCAACTTTTCTGCAACACTTTTGAACTTTGTCTACATTGATAAATAGTTTGCACCCGAGGTAAGTATAAAGCATGAAACACATGACAAATTTAAGTAGTTAAAAAAAAAACTTTTCAGTAGAAAATTTGAAAAAAAAACATGTCTTTACCTGTGCGCAATCTGTGCGCCCAAGAAGCCTCACATCAGCTTGAGCATCCTTGAAAATGTGTCTTCTCCCTGTCTCCCTAGCCCAAGAAGAACACTTTCACACTGTCACAACTTTGCAGTCTGTCAGAAGTCTGTTGCTGTTTTCCTATTTCTCTGTCAACCAGATTTCCAGGGCGTTTTCTCCCCCCCTTTTGCCCTCCCTCCTTTTGCTCTGAGTTGATTTAAGCCTCTTTTTTTTTCTGTGTGGCGTCTCCTCTGGGCTAAGCAGAGTGGTTGGGTAGGGAGCTGGGTAGGGCTCCTGGTTCGCAGAGGGAGGAGAATGAAAGGGAGTGGAGCCTTGGGAGGGAGTGGTCCTCAGCAGTGGGACCACCCACTGTTCCACTTAGAGGGTTGCAAAGACGTGAAACATAAAAGAAAGAATAGAACATTTACAGGTTGGTAAATGCATTGGTAATCAATACTGTGGCTATAGTTTGTGATCAAATAAACATTTTTTTTCCTCATACAAGTCAACTTTGTAAATATGATTTTAACTAGTTTAGTTTGAGGCTCTAATTTATGGATGATTGTGAAGTACAGACAGCAGCATCCACCACAAAATGAGTATAATATGGCAGACAATGGTATAAACATGTCATTAGAGCATTTAAATTACCACACACAAACTGATTCAAAGTTATCATTAAGTGAATGAGTCATGAATGAGGCCCTTTGTGACACACTGAAGCCATGCATCTGTTTACAGAAAAGGTTTTTCCAAAATCTTTTGAGGTAACAATGCCACCCTGAACTACAGAATTTCAAAACACGACATTTTGTATTGAATTTCATTCAGTTTTTGAATGTATTTTATTTATATGTTTCCTGCTTTGCCCGAATGTCCCACCACAGCAAGTTTCTTCCAGTCTGCTACTGGCCTATTGAGTAAGACCCAGTGTAACTCCATATATGTGTTATATTAATGCACACATGCTAACTCCCTCCCCCACAATCCATTGTTTCACTGGCGCCTTTGCACCTTGCAGCTTTCGTGAAACAAACAGACTCTGAACTATTGAACAGATGGTTTGATTATGTAAATATTGCTGGCTTTTTATTCTTACTTTTGCTTTATTTTTTGTGCAACTTCATCCAGACAAATTCCCTGTACTGTGCAAATGATGTTTGTCCATAAACCGATTCTGATTTAAATGCATATTTTTATTAATCGTTATTTTAATAGAAATAAAAGTCTAAAAGAGCGCCGTTGGGTCGTTAATTTCTGTTTCAGTTGTCCTCGAAATCTCATGTGTAACGCCTTGTTTTCTGTCCAGTGCTCCTCCTACACCGACCTTCTGGTATTTCAAGTATTTTTAAATAACTTTCAGTTTTCTTTTTCCATGAATCCCAATGCAGGATTGAATGAAATAAAAGAAAAGGAAAAGTAAAATAAAACCAAAGCTGACTAAATAAATCATAAGAAATCATTTAAATATGAAATAAAACTTTGAAAATGGATTGCGACTGTAGTTTTTCATGGGGTAAAAACAAAAATAAGTTTCTGTTTGGCACAGTAGCTTGTTAAAAGCATGCTGGGTAACAGCCCATAAAAAATTCTGCCCGAAGTTATAGATTTATTTGGACTAGGAACTGTTCAATGAATAAAAATGTCGGATAAAGTTCAGTATCTAAAACAAGACGACAAGATGGCGAGTCATTCTCCTTTGTTTTTTTAGACGTTATTGGCAGCCATGTCATATGACCTCAAGAGCTCTTTTTTCCAACACTGTCTGGGTGTTGGCATTCATTTAACGGGTTTATACAAATATTAACACTGTTAATACACACAATTTGTTATATTTTATTTACATATCCCAGCTCTCACAGTTCAGGCTTTTATTTATGGTTTAAATGTTTTTTATTATTATTATTATTTCTTCTTTTCCAATAATTTATTTTATCCTTTAGATTTGAAATAAATCATCACTCGTTATTTTAAATTACTTGATCTATCAGGAATGATTCACATACATTTGATTCACCAACAGCATTAACATCCAGCTGCGTATACAATTTTATCCAGTTGTGTAAAGTTGCTTCCACACTTTTGCTCCCTAATTTTCAACGTCCCTTTTGTCCTCACGTCCTCACCCATGCTCACGGACATATAATAGCAAAACAACATGGGGGAACCGGGAGTCGAGGAAGTTGCAGTGTTTCTTCTTTGCTGAATAAACAGGGTGTGGCATACACGCTCGTACGTGTGCACACAGATATTTTAGTATTGCAGCTTCTTGCCGCCCCGGATTGAGACGGCTCCGGGTTCTCTTTGTCCCTAAATTAAAAAAAAAAAAAAAAAAGTAACAAAGAAGAACAGGGTGCAGTTCTGCCATATTAAAAAAAAAAAATCTATTGTTTGTGTGTGCAGGTGTGTGGCTCTGTTAGGGCACGCACATGGAGATAAAAGCAATTACAACCATGTGGAGAACAAGCAGAGATCACAAGCTCAGTGAATTGTGATATTATAAGGCTTTAATGATTAAAAAGAAAACGGAATAAATTTCACAAAATGAACACATTGTATTGTTGTACTCAGCAGTCAGTTGGCAGGGATTAACAGCATGTGTATGAAGCGGAACTCCCTCCTCATGATACTTAGAATACATTATATATGTGAACCAGAAAATGCTTTCGGAAGCGTCCTGAATGTGGCATGTGTTTGTGTAACTCAGCGCCTTGCATGTTTGCAGTTTTTGCCCCTAGTTTTTGTTGCCTTTGAAGGAGAGTTTCGCCTCGCAGTAAACGCTGTTTTCTGCGGGACGACTCCTGTGATCTGTCCACATGTAAACAGCAGGAGTCTTGTCAAAACTGTTTGCTGCCCAACGAGTTTTCAACAGGTGTTGAAGGGTTATAGCCCCATAACAACACAGCAGTAAACATGTTCTTTACTGTTCCCGATCATAGCAACTCAGACGTGCTCTTAACACCGGCAACTTTTGAGCGACTCGTTTATTTTTTATTCAAATTCAAATCAGGTTACCGAATGAATCAAATAGGAAAGTCAGCTGATGAGAATGAACTTTGACAGAGTTGCTGTTTGCAATTAAATTACACTAGTACATCGAAACATAAAGGAAATGTGCAAACATGTTTTGCATGAATACATATTTTAATAAACAAACTGAGTCCCTTTTTGCTCATCACTGCTTTTAGTGGTAGTTTGCTCTGGTTGAATACAAGGATATGTGGGAATGGGTGTGTTTCCTGGCCTTAGGTGTGTCAGCAGCAAATAGCTTGGCTCAGACACAGGATGAGTCACAGCCCATGACTACAATGAAAACAGGGTAGCTCAGACTGCAGAGGGACCTGAAATCAGAGGATTAAATGGCCATGGACGGTTGATTGTATGCTTCCACGAGTGCATGCGCATGACTGTGTGATGAATGTCTCCCGGAGGATAAAAAAGTTTGATGGCGTTGGCCTGGAAAGAACTGTAATTTGTAATGCAATTAAAAAAAATGTAGCAAAACACCTGGATGTGACTTTGATGTAATCGAATCTCCTTAAGCAACCGTTTGGCATCGCTTCTAGACGCAGCAACCACATGGGTGTGAGATGTACATTGTGTAATGTTAAACAAGAACGGATCTGAATCACTGAATCATTAGTAACACTTTTAAAGGCAGTTGATAAACTTTAGGTTTTCGGTCATACGAAAAAACACTAAAGTGAGCTGTGTATCCTGATTATAAAATGTAATGATCTTCAAATAAACTTCTTTCCAGATTTCGGACAATGAGAGCAGTGTACTCGGCAAAAGAAGGCTTTCTTGTATGAGTCACGGAGATAATTTGGAAAAAAACAGGAGATGCAACTGAAGAGTTTTTCTTCTGAAACACATTTACAAAGGTCACTGTTTACTGTTTACATCACTTTTCCTTCTTTTTCATGTTGTCTACATGTTTTGTGTCCATAAATAACAAAAAAATAACTAAAAGAAACTTTTATTCTCTTAAATTCCAAACTATGTGCAGCGTTATGAATCAGTAAATATATTAAAAGGCATTACATTTTTCCACAAACCAAAACAATCGATGCATTAAGCAGAGAAGGAGCTTAAAGCTTTTTTTCATATCATGTGATCTTGTTTATTAAGTTTCAAGTGTTTTTCCAGCCAGTGCATAAAGACACAAGTCAAATAAACACTGTCAAAGAGTCATTGTCAGAGGTGAAGAGTGTCGAGGAAAACAACCACAATACCGCTCATGTTTTTGATGAATGAATGCACTACTGTGGAAGACGAGGCAAAGTGAAGCGCCACTAGTAACTTATCTCGATGCCGTAACTGTTTTTTTTCCAAGGGAAATAGTACAAAATGTGATTTCTCCTCATTATCTTCTTTGATATTCACTGTCGGTATTTATTGCCTCGGAGCACAGCGTGGTGTACTTGAAACTAACAAACAAGAAATCACAGAATTAAGGAAATAAGTTCCTGATCTGTGACTGTGAAAAATTGAAATTGTTTTCATAAATAATGTTTATAAATCTGCATATTTTTTCCACAGAAGGTAAAAACATATAACTAAATATTTTAAAAAGGTCCTTTAATAAATAGATTGTTGCTAGCTCCCCCCCAAAAACCACAGGTCCCATATCAGGACCAGGTCTTATTCTCTCTCTCTGGTCAAACCAAAAACCAGAACTCATCGGATTTTCATTACTCAAAATGAAATTTTCCTCCAGTCTGTTTTCAGTATTACTGAGTAGTCTCAACTTTTGAGAAGTTTACCTGATTCGACCGCACTGCAGGATGTTCAAGCTCATGGTTTCTATTATAATCGGTTGTGCAATGAGTTCATTTCAGTCGCAAGCTTATGCAAAATAAATTAACACTTTTTATATGTTCATTTCTAAGAAATATTTTCTTTGTCACAAACGTAATTACTTATCTGAACTTTAGTTATTTTTATCTTATCTCTAACTGCTGCTACTAAGATAGCAGCTTCTTATAGTCCCTATCAAGCATAAGATAAAACACCAGAAGTCACGAAAAATTCATTAGACGAGGAAGCAGAACTGTCATGCTGGGTGTTGTACTTTTTCTGCAGAGCATCCTGAGATGCCCTTCATTAGGACATGAAGACAAATAAAGAAAACTTAGTGAGCTATAGCTGATAATTTTTAAAGTTTTAGCAAAAAAATTGAAGTCTCTCCATCCATTTACCTGCTCGATCCTGTTCCAGCTCACACGGAGCTGCTGTGTATCTTGGTTTTACTCAGTGACACCCTGGAAAGGTCATCGGTCCATCACAGGGATTTATGGGGACAAACAACCATTCACACACACTCACAACTAAATTTAGAATCACCAGTTAACCTAACATGTGCATGTTTGGACTGTGGGAAGAAAGTGGAGAACTCAGAGAAAAAAAATCCCAAGATAATAGAAAAGATGTTTAAAATGGCTCTTTAAAAATGCAAAACAAAAATTTAAAGCAGTACTAAATAACTTTTAAAACTTTGAGCTGCTGTGTGGAAACTTGTCCAAGTAGATGCTAACAGAAAAACATGTTTAGCTTCATATTAGGCACTCTGAATGCCTCCGATGGCCCTACACTAAACTGAGCAACTTCAGTGCTCCTGGTTGCGACCGTCAGTGGGCGGTTCCTTTTCTGCTTCACGGCAACAGCTGTTTGTTGTAGCAGCATTCGCTCCTATAAGGGCTAGCAGTTAGCTTTTTCGTTAGCATCATGTCGGAACATGAATAAAAAGGAAAAAAGTAATGTCTTCTAAGCAAAATACCTCACCTTGTCTGACGACATCGTTATCTGCAAAGTCGGTTCGAGCAATGGCCGTCTTGGGCACGGTTGTTTACATTGTAATTCCGCTTTTATCCACTGGGTGGGAAAAGCAGAAAAGTTAGTTAGTACTGCTTTAAAATAAAAATAAAAATACACAAACAGATGTCTGAGATAAACATGCAAACACCATGCAGCAAGGTCACAGCAGGGAGTTGAACCCAAGACCTTCTTACTACAAGGTAACAGTGCTAACCAACTGCACCACCATGCAGCCCATGCTGGAGTTCAGTAACATCAACAATATAACAATCTTTTTATAAAAGTTCAAATTTCCTTCTGCATTGAATGTACTTAATATTCTTTATGTAAATTATTTTTTTACTTTTATGTGAGACACTTTTGGTCTTTCGGCTCTTTAGTTCTGGCTGTTCTTCATAAATTCTCCTTGTACATCTTGACAGTCATATTCTTATTCTGCAGAGCTTTTATTTAAACAAAAAAGTCTTCCCACTAATGCTGAAATGATTCATTAATTGTAAGAATGAACAAAGTTATGGTATGATAGAGCTTTCAAAGGAGCTGTGTTTTGCCTTCAAGTTCAACACTTCTTTACATGATTGCAAATTGTTTTTGAAATAAAAACTTTACTCTCTTCTTGCTTTTAATAAATAACTTTACAGACAGGTTGTGAACATGCAGAGAGGTACAATGATCATTATTATTTTTTAAAAAGCCATAAAATCTTCTTTTAAATAGAAATCACAACTTTTTCCTATACACATTTTCTTAAACTTGAACCAGACATATTGAAAATATATCGACTTTAATCTGAATCAGTCCTGCATTTTCTCTTTATCTGAGCTCCTTTGTAAAAACCCATTTTAATTTGCGTATGTCTTTTCTCAAGTCTTCAAGTTTCCTCTACACAGAACTGCGAGAGCCTGCGGCGGCCGACACAAACAGGAACAGAGGACACACTCTGCAAAGTCTATCACAGGGCTCCAATTTCATTTAACTAAATTTGATTAGCACTAATAACTGGATTTTCTTAATCTTCTCTTCTAATTAGGTAGACCGCAGAATCGTTATAGCATCTCATGATCATCACATCATGAAAACTGTTTTCCTGTAACTTTTTTTTTCCCTCCCCACTTCTTTTTAGCCTCATGCATCATTCATAGGGCTGCATACAACACATGACCACATATATGATTTAGTCTGAGACTGGCTCTGGAAGCCCTGTGAGTAAGCAGACCACAGGCTGGAGCTTGTCAAAACAAAGTGGACCTAAAGTAACCATCGAGAGCAGAGGGTATCCATGGTGAGATTACAACTACAAAGAAACCCCAGGCTGCTAATGACAGCATGCAGTACTTAAGATACACTATCTCGCAACACGAGGGGTCACACCGCCTGATATTGGCCATCGCCATGGTAACCCATCATTGTTTATCTTTTGGAATTCCCCACAGAGCGTACTCCCCTCGCATACTTATACACACATACCCTGTGTACACATGAACATATGCTCGTGACTCAGAAAGGCAAGTTGTTCGTTCTGAACAGAAAAGAATGTGACTGAAAAAAAAAAAGGGAATAAGAGGCACATCAGAGGCAGCGCGGTTTCCACTTCAAGTCGTGAGTCACGAACGCGAGGACGGAACACAAAACAGAAAAAAAAAAGAGTGACTATTCTGGGATGGTTACTGTAGCAACATAATAAGCATGGGGGCATGAGTGTTTCCATAGCAATGCCCTATGTGTGTGTGGATAAATATCACATGCCTCAGAGCGGTTTATAATACAGTAAGCAACTATGATCTACTTTGTTACACAAAGTTTGTGACTGTTTCTGGAAAAAACAATCGATGTTGCCTCCTTCCTGTTTTCACAAATCCCTCTGAGCGCTGGAACACCTTCCACGGGTTTCAGCTTGCCATTTGCCTCCACATTGTGCAGTCAAACCAATTAACTCCTGGTTGCTGTTGGCCAATAGTTTTAATCAGCTCGGGTCTCATTAAACATTGTGTCACTAACGCGTCAGGTTGTAACGTGCTTTTTGTTTTTTCTTGCAAGAATGTTCCCTTTTATTACCCACCTCAAAAAGCAATAAGGAGGGCAAGAATGCTGTTGATTGTCAGTGTGTGTGCTCAGTAGCAAAATATGTCATGAGTCACTGGACGTATTTGGATGAAACTTTGAGGAAATTGTGATCTGCGACAGATTACGTTTGGTGTCAGCCTACGATGGCCACCAAACTTAAGAGACATTAGCAAACATAAAAATGCTCTTTAATTCTGTCAGTTTGACTGAGATACAGTTTGATGTGGCAGCAGCTGACAGTCACAACACGAGTGCGCAACTGATCAGGCAGATCTTGCAACCCTGCATGTGATTGTGCCTAATGCTCAATATTTGTCTAAAACAAGTAGAATTGCATCAGTCTTCCACATAAAACAATACATCCCTTCAAAGACCTCTAAACCTGTCACTTTATCTACTTTAACATTATCATCTAATTTATTTGCTCCCATCGTTTAACAGCGGGATACAAATAAAGAATCGTGTGCACACAACTAACCGACAAAGTGTCCTTCAAGTGTCAATGCTGATTTGTTTATACTCTTTTACGCTTTTATGCATCACCAGGAAGAGAACGTGTTAAAGTTGACACATCGTGACTGAAAACAGCTGTGTGATCAATGAATATTTGCTCTGAACTATTATATGTTGATAAAGGTGTTTTTCTTTGTGACGTTCTTTCAGTTGCTGCACTTTGACACAGACAGATGTGTTCCTGAATTGCACATTCCTCTCATAGCTTTAAATGTCCCAATGCTCTTACATTTATGAGTGCGATGTAGAAACCACCAGCAAGTCAATACATGAAATCAGGTGCCTGTTTACTCAGACAGCTCATACAGCTGTGGACTCCCTCTTACTTAACAGAACTTGCAATAATTGGTGTAGTCAGCCTCTTGCAAGTACATGAAATAAGCCCATTATACCTGGGCTGCTTGCATTTCATAAGAAAAGATTGTGTAGTATTAGGCATTGATAATTCAGGGCACACCCAAATCATAACTGTGATGAAATTCTTACATTTTTAACTTCCTCGGGTGAAGAATCTCTTTTTTTTTTTTGTCTATTTTTTGGAAGAATTTTTCCCCTTTTCTTAAGACGGTGATGAACATTTAGTTGGTAGTAAGTTAGAACAGAATTGTTAGAGCTTTGTTTTACTTTGACAACATGCCCCACCTCCACATTCTGTAACGTGAGCCAAACACAACTGTGGGGTTTCATGCCTTAAAGTGCAGGGGCTGTCTGTTTTTCCCTCTTCTCTTCCCTCGTGTCACGTACTTTTCCCTCCACTCTCACACTCACAGTCTCCATTTCAGAGCATTAAAAACTCAAGTAACTATCTAACAATCACTTCTTAGAATAATATCAGTTTCCACTGGTGGATGTTACATCCAGGCGTTCAACACCCATGTCCTGCTTCTTGATAGTACACTAATCCCTGCCTTCTTCAGCTATTTTCCCCTCGAAGACTCACCTTTGACCTCCTTCATTCCATCCCAGTGCTGAATTACTTTGCTATGTTTCAGTGTCCTAAAAAAAAATGCAGCTCACACCCTTTAAATACCCTGATGGGAAGAAATGCTCAAGGTCATTTCTTTCATCAGAACATATAGCATGCAAATATTTACACCCACCTCTGTATAGCATTTGTTCCTAGCTGTGTCTCGAAGAAAAAATAGACAAATAAATGGATAAAAAACACACATCATATGAATTTGACCTCAGAAAAATCCCTCGGGCCAAATTGTTTCTAAGAATAATAAAGTTCTGACTGCTTCCGGGTTTTTGAGCCCACATAGAGATACTTGTATTTTCCATTATGAACTTTTACCACAGAGCTCAGTGTAGTATGACAGTCTACCAGAAGTCCTATCATTCCTTTGGGTATGTGTGAGCTTTGTGTTTGCAAAACACCCTTTTTTTTATTATTTTTGATATTCTTTCCAGACTCCAGTTGGCAAATCTTAAACTTCTGCCCTGGATTTTAAGGAGCAACAGCAAGTTAAAAGACTAAATAGTCTCACAACAATAAACAGTCAGTCATTCAGATCCACTTTCAAATGAGATGTCAACACATATTTGGTTAAAATTGATTATTAATGGGTTGCTGTGTGATGTGAAAAATGTAAACTAGACATGTAATGGCTGAATTTGAAACACTAAGAGGGTTTAGTTAGTATATTGTACAAAATTATGGAGACACAAAGTGCATATTTGGCATGTTAGGCCTTGACGTTGTAGCGAAGCTGTAGCTTTGCCTCGAGGAATGCAATAAATGTTCAAAATTTAAAGCCAATTTTACAAGAAACACAAACCTGTCGAACCATAACTCTAATTATAACGTCTCAATAATATCAAAACTGAACAGATTTATTTCTCCACTCTCAACGTGTTTCTTCAACATGTGGCTCCAGAGCTAAATGTGGGTCGTCGTCAGCATCTCCTGTAACTTTGATACAATGAACCTCAGTCACACTTTTATTTTAAATGGGACAGGAAAAAGTGGTTTTAGAATCCAAACTTTGCAATAATTGCATGAAATTTCTGCCGCTGAATGGCACTAATAGTACAAGTGGGCTGGGCTGCCTGTATTATCATGAATGCACTGTGTGCAGAGCTTCTCATCGCTTTCAGCACCAAAATCAGCTAAAATGGGTTTAAAATACAACGACCAGTTTGTTAGCTTGCTAACTGCTTTAAATAGTTCAAAAGTTCTACATGCTTGTGTAATACTATAAAAACTCATTTTTACCAGATATTTATCAAAATGTATAGCATATTGTCACAATGCAACATATGAAAATGGTTCTTTGACTTGTAAAGGTTGCAGGCCCTGACTTTGAGTACACTGAGATGAAAAAAAGAGACAATTTTCAGTGTTTGACACCCCACATTGCCTTTCAGTTGGCTTCCTCACCCTTTTTCCAGATGTGACTTGCACCACCAGATGCTCAGCACATGCATACCATGCCTAAAGCTCCTACTTAGGACTGACAGCCACACAGGGTCCTTGTGTGGTGAAACAATACAACTCTCTCTGTGTTCTCACCAGAGCTGCTCCTCACTCCTGAAACTACTTTTAAGACCCCCCCTCCCACCCGTCGCGCCTCCCACCACCACCTTCCTCATGGCAGGACATAGAAAAATGTCCCAAGAGCAGCAGTGGAAGGAATAAGTAGTGGGTGTGTAGCCAAAAGAAAAATAAGAGCAGAAATGGATGGTTGGCAGGACTGGAAGAAGAAAATGTTGCTGTTGGCTTAAGACGGGTTTATTGTTCTTGTTTCTTGCTTATGAAGTACCCAACGACAAACAAGGACCAGACAGTTGAACACTGTGTGCGCTTGATGTTGCCTCTAGCGCAAGAAACTTGAGTAAAAGTAAAATGGAGATCATATGTGTTCTGTTCGGGAAGATTTTACATTTGATTGGATTAGGAAGACGTTTTGTAACCGAGTTCTTCCAGCAGTTGGAGAATTCTCCTCTGGGATTGTTGTAACTGCTGCAGCACTGCAAGGGAAGGCGAAGTTGTTTGCTCAAGTTACAGCCCTCTTCCACACACACTGATCCACAGGATGGGTGAGTCATGTGTTCAAGGACTTGGGCGCTTGTGGGAACATTTCCATTTTCTGATTTCCATGAGACCACAGAACAAACTAAAATGGCTTCCCTGATTCAACACTCCAGGAGGAGATGCTTGCGCCATGCAAAAATGATCTTGAATCATGCTTAGTAAGTAGGAAAAAATGACCAATCTGACTCACACTTAGATGAGAGTTCCTCCCTTAAGCGTCTATCGTGTGTGTATGTGGATGTCTGAATCAGACAGAAAGCCCCAGATCCACCCCAAAATGCTCCTTAACTTTAGACTTTTTAAGAATATGAATTGATTCTTCAGATTAACGCGCAAAGGAAGTTGTTCAACTTTAGAACGAACAGAAGAAACGTTTACAAAAAACAAATTCACTGGATTTTCTTGCCAAGGTGTTTTATTTTACCTGCAGCTATTTCCAACTAACAAAGCACTGTTAAACCAGACTAACAAGGAGAAGCATAGAAGCAGGTGTGGGAAACAGTTTACAACTTATGAAGTCTTTCATATGCTGTTTATCATGTCTAATGAAACAAAATACTTTATCCACCCAGTGTTACCTCTAATAACCTTTACATGCATCTAAAAGCTGGACTAAAGGGAGGTTTTTCTTTCATTTAGGAACTACTGAATGATGTAAAAAATGTCTAACTGGGCCTGATCCGACCCATAAGGGTTCCTTCTTCCCCCTGAGGGACTCAAATTTGCAGAAGTAGGTTCTGAAACAATTCATTTCAGCTTTTGGGTAGGGTGTGGTCAGATCACGTGCCTCCTGAAGTCAAACTATAACAGTAATCTCTAAATCACGTGTAAGTAGAACTTTTATAATGAAAACTGATACCTTACAAAGCTTAGAGCAGCTGTACTAAGAATCACTGTAATCCTTTTAAATGTTTACATTTTAAAATAGATTTTAAGAGTTCCACTCCGAGATTTGTGACTAAATCAGACAAACTTAAGTTGTATTTTTATGGAAAACTTTGATAGTTTTATAAGAAAGTCTTGTGTCCTCCTTTAGATGTTGCAAACATTTGTTCTGCTTTAAACAAGAACCTATACTTTACAGCAGACCACATTCTGATCTGTGCATCACAGATGTTTTCTTTTAGATGTGCGTCATTTGACACTTTGAATTTTTAGGTCTCTGTCTGCCCCCTGGCGGAAATACAGAGTACTGCAATAAAACCTCAAACCCCCAATAGATTATTTTTGAATGTTTCTATCCGGCTGGAACTTAAACTACCTGCAGAGTTTTAGGTTGAAATAAACTGACTTCATCTGAAAGTTTCTTGTGTTCGCAGTTACAAACTTGCTTTGAAAATGTGACACAGTATTTATCGGTGATTTAACTGCAATCAAAACACTGAAACTTGAAAAAAACTAATAAAATATGTCATAAGGAAAATATCAAACAAGAAAAAAGAAAATTTTTAAAAACTTGCAGATAATCAGTTGAATCTTTTCGTCTGTTCCTGCAGTAAGAAAGTTGTCTACATCCACTCATGGGAACTGGATCGCTCGACAAATCTCTTATTCAAAACTATATCTTCAAACTTTTCTGGTGTGCAGAAGATCTTGAACCCCACAAATGTTCCTTATACAAACCAGATCGTTTGTGAGAATGAGAAACAGATTTTTCTTTGTTCCTTCAGTGTCTCTTGAACGTCATACCAAACCACAAGGTCTCCACACATCTAAAGATTCAACTTTTCCTGTCAATGTGAAGATTTGTCATTTTTGGACCACTTTTCATGGGTAGGTACAAATATTTCCTGTAAATTATTTTAATTTACAGAAAACATTTGAATAGCAGTCAAGTCTTTGTTTTATGTCTAACATTAAAAACAAATGTGAAAATATCAATTGCAGCAAATGAGTTATGAGGAAAAAGTAGTTTGGCTTACTGTAAAATCAGCACGTCTCTTGTGCAGATGACAAACACTCAGCTTAGTAGCAATTTGGATTTGTTTTTTTTTTCCTATTTATTTTTCCATACTCTAAATTCTATAAGTCTGCATAGAAACCTTGAACCAGACTGACAAACACCAGAAAACCTACATGGCTTTGAGGAAAAAGCTTTATTTCACAGGTCAAAACACAAAACCAGTTTGGGGCCCCATCAGGACACAATTCACTCGTCTTCGAACACTGTCATTCAAAGTCATTTTTGCAGCAAAGTAAGCACATATGGCTGAAAGTCTATAGTTGTAAGTGTTGGAGAGGAGGAAGAGCACGGCGTGCTTTAGTTCGACTGCCTCGGTGTCCGTTCACTTGAAGACCTTTCCCTGGTTGAAGGATTTACCCACGTGCTTGAATTCTCCCTCCCAGGCAAAGTACTCCTTTACCATGGTCTTACACTCCTCGCTGTTTGGATCCAACTTCCGCCAGTCGTATGATTCATAATCGATTTGCCAGTCTTCAGACAGCTGGGAGGGACAGAAAAACATCAGTGTTGAATCAACTCAATCATCAGGGTTTTCTACCACCTTCATCAGGACGTCACGACATGCAAAGAAATGTCAAACCACATCAAAACAAATGTCCCGATGATGCAAGCGTCACATGACCTGCTGCAGCGGTTCATAGTAGTTTTACTCCAGATTAAAATACAATGCAGACACTTAAATCTGCACACGATCAACAACCTACTGAACATCATCTCAGGCTCCTAATAACAGCTGATGAGACTGTTCTTGAAAGTATTAATAGAATATACACCCCCCCCTCCAACTTGGTGAAAGGGTTAGCAGTGTTTGTGGCCACAGCATGAACCAGCCTTAACTCACTCAAACAGAGTTGACTGGGATGAATATGGCCTTTACTTTCTCTTCCCCTGTCAGATTAAGACTTGGTGCCATGAGCTGACACTGCCTTGCCCAATGACAGGGAACACCTGATCACTACACCTGCATGTTAACTTTTACTACATCCCAAATAAACTTAATTAACCTGTAGCAACGTTATTCATTCTGGCATCGTTTTGGATTTTGAAAGGTGCCAAATATTGTCCATGTTGGGCTGCCGTCCAAGCGCTTCACACTGAACGCACAAAGACCTGTTCTCATCCAGAGATACTCACAGTGAAGGCGAGGTCTTGGCCTCTGAAGACCCAGATACCGGAGATGCTGCTGTCGTTGTTTGTGCCGAACAGGATGACGCTGGCAAAGGCGTTCTTTCTCAGTTTGTCCAGGCGCTGGAACATACCTGTGTAGATCAATCAAGAGGTTAGAGACTCAACTTTAACGACACTGCAGCCTCTGATTCAATGCAAGCTGAAACCTTCAGTACTCAGTGTGATGCATGTTGGGAAAATCTTTTTGTTTCAAAAACGTGTGTAAAGGTGTTCTACAGAACTAAGAAGTGTTTATACCATGTTACAACCTAAACAAACATCTTTAACACCAGTTTGTATACAGTCAAAACTAAACACCCGTCATTTCTATCAGTCTGGCTTGATGTGACCACAGTATGAACCAGCCTTGACTCACTGAATCAGAGTCAACTGGGATGAATTTGGGTCTTGACTTTCTCTTCCCCTGTCAGATTAAGACATAGTGCCATCACAGGACACTGCCTTGCCCAAGGACAGGGGCATTTTTGCAGTTGTAAACCATAAAGTCAGACTAGGAAGAGTTACAGTTCAGCTGTGATCGATTATTCACAGATTTGGTTTTAAGAAGGTCAGACCTGAGGCAGCAGGAACCGGGGCAATCTTAAACTGCCATGGGTACTAATAAAGTACCTCTTTGGGTTTTTTTTTTTTTTTTAAGTATTCTTGCATTTTCATTTCTTACATCAAACTTTCCTCATTAGACCTGAACCTAACCTCCAGTTTTCTAAAGGTGGAACTCATAAAACTTGATCTCAGACCTGACTTAGATCCCAACTTGTGTTTATCTTCCAACACCAGGAGGTTGATAGTAGAAATTAAAGATTAGGTCTCTTTAAAACTTCTAATACATTAGACCCAAGTCCACACTGAAAACCACAAAACTCTATGGTGCCTCTAAAATAAATACATCATAAGACAAGTTTATGATCAGCTCACCTGTGATAAGGTTGCAGCTTTTGAAGGTAAGTGTGAGCTCCTCCGGGTATTTGTAAACGCAATACCAGATGGAATATCCCTCGCGGTCAAAGTTTTCCCAGAAGTGGGGAAGAGCTACTGTCAAGGTGTCCTCGTTCGAGTACTTCCTCTTGAACTCGTCCATAACAAATGTGCTTCAGAAAAAGAGAAAAACCAGATCAGGTTGTGAATGTGTCGTCAGGACGCACCGGGTGGAGAGAAGGAAGGAGTTCAAACACAAAACCAGCAGAACAGCTCAGAGAGAACCAGAACATTTATCAAGATGCTAAATACTTTCTAAAGGAGCCGAAACTTTCACTATGATCGGAGGGTCAACAGAACTTCCTTTTTACCATCTTTGAACTCAAAGGAAAAACCCACATCAAAGTGAACTGTGGGCGCAGTATGAACCAGCCTTTCCTCACTGAATCAGAGATGACTGGGATGAACATGGTCCTGCGTTTCTCTTCCCCTGTCAGATTAAGACCTGGTGTCATGGATGGACACCACCTTGCCCAGTGACATGGGATTTTTAATTCCAAGTAATACAAAGATGAGTTTTCATACCAACTTACAGAACTTTCCCCTTCCGGAAGAAAACCATCAACCACCCCAGATGCACCAGTGTGTCAGATTTCATCCAATAAACAGGCTTTTAGTCCAACTAATTAACCTGTTTTACAGATAAGTTGTAATAATAAGTAACACACTGATGATTTTCTGTAATACTAGTTTCTGGTGCTTTTTGGACACAATGAGAATCTAATATGGATTAAAGATCTTTACCTCTTTGGCAGGTGTGCAAAGGGGTCCTTGGCTTTGGGCTCAGCTGCCAAAACAGCATCACAGTCATCCATTTCCTCCTCTGGATCGGGCTTCTTCTCTTCCTTTTTCTTCTCTTTCTTCTCCTGGGGCTTGGCTGCCTCCTTTCCTCCCTTTTCTTTCTTGGCTGGAGCCTCTTTCTTGGGCTGCATTTCAGCAAACTTCTTGGCTAAAGGAAGAGAAAACCACATCTATTCTCAAACGTTCCAAATCGCTGCTCTGAAACATTCGACAACTAGAAAACAGATTTTTGAATGTGTTTGTATATTTAAGTTCGGAGTGTCAAGCTCCAGTCCCAGATGGCTGCAATCCTGCAAGTTTTAGCTGTTTTTCAGTGCCAACACATCTGATTGTACATTTTTTAATTACTTTTTCATCATGTCAACAGGTTCTGCAGAGGCTAGGTGTGTTGAAGCAGATGAGGAGTTTGGCACCGCTGCTTTAGATGTTTGTTTTGTGTTTGCAAACAAGCAAGTTAAATGTTAAACACTCAGCCTTCCAGTTAAATCTGACACTGTATAATCTTTCAGCCATGTTTGTCCTCTGACCTCACGGCTGAAGACTCACCATCAAACTGAGCCATCTTCTCACAGAGTTTGACTTCTCCGAGAACGGCCTTGAACTGGGGCTGGTTAACGCAGGTGACGAACCAGCGAGTCACGTTGGAATACGGCTGACGGAAGGAAGGTTCCAAGACCTGCGGAGGACAGAGCGGAGTCAGCTCGTCCTGGAGAGCATCTTCAACAGGAATCAGACTACTCGATCACTTTGTGTGTATCAAACCTGTTTGTAAAGCCACAGCATGGAGCAGGCTACAGAAATGTCAGCGAGGCTGACCCGCTCCCCTACAAGGAAAGTGCGGGTGTTCAGGTGTTGGTTCAACAACCCGAGGACCTTCTTGATGTCCTCCTTGGCCTGCTCGGTGGCCTGTACAGACCAAAAAAAAAAGTGTTACTTTGATAAAACACTCGAAGCAACACGGTCAGACAAGCGTGTTGCATTCAAGCTCCATCACAACAGAAACATCCCTCTGACGATGACTTCCACTGCATGAAGGCAGAGCTGCATACCTGCTTGTTGAACTGCATGATTCCCAGAGTGGGGAAGACCCAGGCGCTGGCTGGAGGGATGATCTCTGAGTCAGCGAAGCTCACCCACTGCAGAACCTGAGCAGCTGCCTGAGGACTGGCACCACGCAGGGCATCATTGCTCACTGTACACGGGAGGGAAAGGCGTCAATTTTCTTTAAGATTGATAAGCTGTTAATCATTTCATTACAGAATCATACAGCAGCATTTTCAACATTAATATATACACAAGCTGTAAAATATGAAACTGAAATTTCATAAAAAATCTGAACATGCAACATGTTTTTACAGCTAATAATTTATTATTGGGCACATATTTGTTCACAACAAACATTCTGATTAAACAGAGACTTTAAACTGAGTGTTTTGCTGTATTTCTATACAACTCTCAGACAGAAGCCGTTTCTACATTTTGATTTGCCATTTAACAGACTGGACCTGAAACTTCACCTCCAAACGGTGTATGAAGCTGACTTCACCTGCACTGTTATATTGAAAAGTTCCACAAACGTTCTGGAGATGAAACACCAACAATAGAGAAGTAAATCTGTATTAACAGCTGACTATTGGACATTTCAATTTTTTTTTAAAAACTGCATGACTGCACTAAATCCTCTGGACATTAGCCTGTGTGTTCTGGTGTAAAAACTGGCAATGACAGCAACTTTTCAAAGTAAGAGACTTACGGTAGTGAGCAATGGCATTACTCTCAAACAGACAGAAGCCGTCGTCCCCCTGGTACGCAGGCACCTACAAGCAGTAACAATTTATATTTATTCATTTTAAACCTTTAAAGACACAGAAGCAAGTAACAATCAGCAGCAGAGTCACGTGTCCATTTCTTTTGCAAAGTTGTGCTTAACAAACCAGCTTTTACTCACCTTGCCTAAGGGAAAGTTGTTGATGAAGGCCGGGGTGCGGTTCGTCTGCCCGAAGGTGAAGGCAGGGGGGCTGCTGGCAACTTTGAGGCGAGCGCCACTGTACTGGGCTGCGATCTGGGCCTTGAAGGCCCGCCAGTTCTCTGGGTATGTGTACAGAGTCTAGAAGGAGAGACATAAGAGTTACCGTACATTATTTAAAAAAAATGTGAAAGCTGAGGTGATCAACTCATCTCTCAAAAATATCTAAATTAACCTGCAACAACTGGAACAAGTAATATCATAATACTCTCACATATGAGAACTGTACATATTAAATGAGTTAAGAGGTAAATAAGATTTGTGAGGAATGAATGAACCCCCACCCCCACTCGAGATGATCGATCAGTAAGAGATGACTGTGCAAAAGAAAAAGGAAACAAAGTGTAGCAGACTTCCCGGTGATGAAGAGCAGTGACACATACTAAATATTCATTTACCAACAATTAGCAGTAAACGACGGATGTCCATGTGGCTTTAAATGCTAACTAGTCATTAATTCTGGTCATAAAGACGGAACTAAACTCCAGACAGACTGGGTTTGGGATAAAATAAACTCAGTTATGATACCTAAGACTGGACTAAAACCCCAGAGAAGCAAAACCAGGACTTTAATATCTCAAACAGTTTAGGTAACGTGGCACAACCCTGCGTTAGCAACTCCAGTGAATCAGAATAGCAAACGCTAACTCAACACAACAGCAGATTACTTATAAATGAACCTAAAAACAGCCACTAAACTGCATGATAATGCAGTTTGATTAAGAACGGACACTCTCAGGGTTCAGATGGCTCTGATTTTAGTCGGATTGTAACAGTAAACCATGAATAAACTCCATTGCTGGCTATTTCTCCATCTTACTCACCCCTGCCGCCATCTTCAGGACGAGAGAAAGAAAGAACGAGGGCGCGCGCCAGTGACGTATTTACGGCCACAAGACGTGCGCGTCCCTTCAGTGTCCGCGTTCACAGTTCGAGTCATTTGTACAAAATCCACTCGAGATTTTGCCACGTTTCAAAACTGCATTACGTGATATTTACGCTTCAAATGTCCATGTTAGTTTCTGCTGACTGATGCTGCGTCAAGCTGATCATGTAAAATCAAGCACAGACTCAAAAACGTTCAAATAAAATAGTTTATTACAGTCAGATACGTTACAAAAACAAGGAAATACAAAGGAAATGACTAAAAAATATTTCTGTGACAATTTATAGACTGGATCATCAAATAACAAACATTCTGGTTCTGATCCCATTTGTTTGGATTCAACAACATTTTAATTATGCTTGTACAGAATCTGATGTTTCACTAGCTGTCACCACTCCATATCTGAAGTGCAGAAAAATATAAATCCAAATGAAGAAAACTCCAGTTTACACCATAAAAATTCTGCATGTGGTCTGATCCACGGAGGAAAATCAGCTCACGAGACCTGAAAAGATTTAATAAAGAAACATTACCAAACCCATTACACAAAGATTCCTCTGCAGTAAATATAACCAAACCACTAAATTCTGCAAACAAATTACAAACCATGTGTTGATATTGAGAAGATTTGTATATAATGTAAAACAAACATGTCTAATGAGCAGACTGACCAGCGTGACAATGAAACATGTAAATAAAAGACTCACCCAGATAGTCATCCATGAGAGATCCAATGGCAAACTGAAAAAGCAAAGATAGATTGTTTTTAAGGGGTTTTTTGAACATGTACATCTCTTTTTAGCTTAAAAGGATCTGCAGAACATCCAACAGGGAGATTTTTTTTCTAATTTTTGCATAATTCAGGCTGATGAGTGTCTTCAAGTTAAAAAAGAAAACAAGGGCTTGATTTTGTCCGAGGAAGCAAAGGTTTTAGGCATAAGAACTTTGCAAGGAAATTCTGTTTGGCAACAGCAAAATTAAAGATCAAGACAGACAAGAAAAACTTAGGAAAGACAAAAATACTACATTAAAATAAGACACAAGTTATAAAGTAAGATAAAAACAATTTAAGAAACATTTTTCTCTCTGACAGAAATGTAAGTGAACACTGAGACCAGAATGTTGCACACTGTGAAACGACAAATACTGACGTTATACAGTAGCTTCTAACGTGAAATTTTCAGAAAACAGAAAGCTGTTGCTTCTTTCAGGTGACTACAGACGCAGGCAGAGTCTGTTACCCTGGTAACCAGGAAGGTGATGCAGAATCGAGAAAGAAAAGAAGCTCTTTTCAGGAGCAGGTTAGCCAGAAGCTAAAAGTTGCTGCTGATGATATTTGTTAAATATGAAATGGCAACACTCACTTTGCCTTTCAAAATAAAATTGACCCACTGTCTGATTTTGATCTTCACAGTGTCCTAACCCCATTAAAGAAAAGTCTGACTAAGGATTCTCCTTCATTTACATTAAATCAGCCTGAAACCAGATACTTATATAAGATTATTAGCACTGATATCACTGAGATCATCTACTGACAATATCAAACGATGATTTGTTAGATGTGTTTGTAATAGAAAAACTAAAAAAGCAAAACGTGAACTCTTACTAGAAAATAAAAAAATAAAGAAAAGCATACAATGTCATTCTTGTCGACTCTTGTTCCAACAATCTTCAGCCGAATCTCATCATCTTGCTGGATTACAATGTCCTTTAAAAAAAATGACAGGAGAACATTAACTGCCAGTTTAAGCAACTAAGTTTTCTACATTTCAGATCTGTATTCTTCTCTGCACATTTATTATGAACTTTTTTTTAATTATAAATGATTCTAAATGTTTAACAAAGTGTCAGTAAATGAAGAAACAATGAGAATATTCAAACCTCATCAACTGTCTTGTAACAGGGTGGATTAGAGTTGGGATCAAACTCCATTTCGGAAGGAATGGACTGTAAAAAAAACAAAACAAAATCCACGAGATTAAATACACAATATAAAAAGAATTACGTTTTGAAATAAAGTGAGAGATATTAAACTGACTCACATGGCGAGAGATGAAACAAGACATTGGACCTATTTCTGTAAACAATCCAACCTACAAGAAGAAAAATATTTCTAAATTAAAACACAAATAACCGTAAAAACCACTGTGATGAAAAAATGGCAGTTCCTCTGCAAACTGATCATTTATTTGCAATTAAGCAGTTGTATAAAAACTCAAATTGTCCTATATAATCTATATGATGTGTGTATACATGAAACATCATGACAGTGAAACAACCAGCTTATAAAAGGAGGAGTTTAAACAGCATGAGATGTATCAGTGTCAACATCAACAAAATATTTTAACTTTGAATAGAAAAAAAAATAAAGTGGTTGATAAAGCTGTACTGTATTAACACACACCTTGTTCACCTGCGTGACCACAGCGTCCACCACCTCTCCCTTAAACGGGCGGAAAACAATGGCCTTGTACTTGACCGGATAGAGGACGAAACCTCTGCTTGGCTGGATCACACCCGCCCCGATGTTGTCAATAGTGGTGACTGCAATCACAAAGCCATACCTGGAAAACGGAACAAAAACACAGTACAAGCAACAAAATGGCCATATTGTACAAGAGGACAACAAGGATTCCACTGATTGTTTATTGTTCTGTCACTCACTTGCCGGTACATGTTCCTTCTACTTCTGTGAACAGTTTCTGCTTTACTGTGTTGAGTAAATTAGGACCAAAGTACCTCGGATGTAGTAAGATTTCATGCTCCAAAGAAATCTGTAAACAACAGATTAGTTTCATTTTCAAATACACACATTATTGTTTAAAAATTATATAACCTGTACACTAACCAGAGGAGGGGAAAATATTTTAATGTACAAAAAAAAATCGAAAACAAGGCTAACCGAGAGATTATCTGAAAGTCTGAGGACATCGTGATGGACAAACAAAACACCCAAACATATTTCGGGGGGGTTGTTTTGAAAGAATAATTTCTATACTCACGTGGTAAAACATTTCAGAGGTGAAATTGTATTCCTTTTTCAGAATGTATTGAAAATATCTGTTCAAATTGTTTTAATGTACTTTTCTGAATGAGAATCTTGAAAGCGCGTCGCGTTTTTAACAGTTCCTTCGGCAACAGAGTTACTTCCGGGTCAAAGGTGAACCTTTGTTCTCATTTTTAACCTTAAAAAAGAAAAAATCTTAGTAGACAATTTGTCTTTTAGCTCTTTTAACACAACTCTTTGGCTGTTTTTTAAACATGGAGTGATTTTACTATTTTAAATGTATTAGTTTCCACAGCAGGAGTATCAGTTCACGTTAGCGCGCCCTCTGGCGGTAAAGCGGTATTAATGCGGAAGGGCGTTGAAAACAACAGGCGTGACTTCAAACTGCTCTCTGATTGGATAATTTCGCTGACCCCAGCATCTGACACACGAACGACGCTGAAAACAACGCATTTAACCACAAGACTGGAAATAATCTGACAGTGTCACCAGACTTACCACCATCGTGGTGTTTAGCATAATCTACACATAATTAGTACAACAAATCGCAGTTGGTTAAACGTAACAAAGACTAATAAATATCTTGAATAAACCAGCTGCATCATCACAAGGATTTTGTCAAACTTCTTGTCCATCTCGGAGAAACTGGGGACTGTTTTCACTTACTTGAACCAACTTTCTCTCAAACAAGTTCTCCTTTCAGTTCACTGACATGGCGAGTAGTCTCGTGTCCAAGCTGCTTCGACTTCCTGCGTCTGCACAACTTGTAAGTAGTCGACAGTTTTCATAATGTTTTTTATTCAGTTTACTGATCGGATCTCTACTTGCAGGCGTCTCTCAGGTCGGGCTTGGTTCGGGGAAAGGCGCTTGCAGGGACTAGACAGTACTCCAGCGACCGTCCTCCAGAGAAAATCAGCCGCTACCCGATACCTTACAAGAAGGACTTGCCTTATGACATAGTGGAGCTCATGGAGGAAGTGGAGTCAAAGGTTAAACAAATAAAAACAACGTGTGACACAACTTCACATATTTTCATAATAATCAGTACATGTTTCTCTGCAGGGCGGCTTTTTGCCAAATGTTTTCAAAGTCCTCTCCCACAGACCTGCAGAGTTCAGAGCATTCTTTGCATACTACAATGAATTAATGAACAAGGAGACAGGTTTGTGTTTTGTTCTGTTATAGTTTAATTGATTCATGACACAAAAAAGTTGATTTAATTAAAAGCAGCTTGAGGATTGATCACACAATCCACCAAGTCCCACATGTTCAGGATGTCCCATTACGAGTCTGGGTTCAGTGAACTCAGCACTCGTTGTTCTCTCTTCTTTGTGTTGCAAATGGGGAGAGAAGGTTTGTCCTGCATGTCATAAGTAAATAGGACAGAAAGGAGAAGCCTGTAGGATGGCAGGGGGGTGTGCAGGGTTACAGGTGAGATGCTGGATATCTGGTCTGATCTGAGGTCAGAACAAAAACCCAAAGTACAGAATGGAATTTTTAATGCTCTAAACTTTGACCACCTCTGTTGTAGAAGTTGTTTTAAACATATTTCAGGGTTAACTGGTTTTTATTGTCTTCCAGGCAGGTTAACTAAAGCAGAGCGGGAGCTGATAATAGTTGCAACCAGCGCTCATAACAAGTGTCTTTACTGCGTGGTGTCCCATGGTGCACTGCACCGCATCTACTCAAAGAAACCCACTCTGTCTGATCAGGTAACATCCTGCAGGTCGGTTCTCCTGCTCCACTTAGAAAGAGCAAAAATAACATCACTAGGAAGAATCAGTGGAATTCTAAACTGATTTTTTGTTCTTTATTTTAGGCTATATACAGTAGTGTGAAAAAGTATTTGCACCCATAAATCCCACAGCAGGGGGAACCGAGCAGCTTGGTGCGTGTCTGCACAGTCCAAGTTCTTTCTCATTTGTCAGAGACTAAATTACACACAGATCCTCCATAGCTTCAACTCAAATGTTTAATTTGAATACATGCAAAGAACTTCCCACCTGTTTTACACATCTTCAGCTAATAAAGTCTTGGTGATGGCGACTAAAATCTGACTTTGCTTGTGTTGCATTAACCTGTTGTTTAGATATAGAATGAGCTTTCAGAGACGATGTTCTACATGCTGTTTCGCTCAAAATTGTACACGAAAATCCCCAGAATTCAATTTATTATTCTTTTTACCCATGATTCATCTCTCCTGCTTATTGGTTTGACTTTAACCCGTTTCCTCTCTGATGTGTCCTCTCTCTGCTCTCAGGTCATTATTAACTATGAGAGCGCAGAGCTCACGCCTCGGGAACGAGCCATGCTGGACTTTGCGATGGCCGTGTGTCGCTGCGACACCATCACAGACGAGCACTTTCACTCTCTGGAGGAAGTCGGTTTCGACCGGGAGGATGCCTGGGATATCGCCGCCGTCGCCGCCTTCTTCGCCATGTCCAACCGACTGGCCCATCTCGCCGACATGAAGCCAAACCTAGAGTTTTTTAACATGGGTCGCGTGCCACGGGACAAAACGGAGGGGGGCAAGTGAGAACTATAAGGAAACTGTGTTACTGAACAGATCATGGATGTTATCTGTAACATATTATTTGCTTTAAGGTTTTTTTCACATCAGTCAAATTTTTTTTTAATGCTTAATATATTTTTTAAAGACAATCAAGATTGTTGAACAACGCAGTTTCCAACTTCTGAACATGTTGATCAAAGAATAACTTTTGTGTTGCAAAAAAAAAAGTCCCGTTTACATGTGAATCTTTCTGACTTTGGAAACTTGGAGCAGTTTTATGATGTAAAAGCAGGAATGTTGATCTTCTTGTTTATTAGATGCAGGTTTGAGTTTGTCACCTTGACATTTCAAGCTGTGTATGTTGATTGTTGATAATGTGGACATGTTGAGCCTATTAGTCTGGGGTGGGGGAGGATCTTAAACTAAAAACTATGTAGAATGTTTTTTAAAATAATGAATTTCAGGCCAGATCTTTAGTTTATTATTTACTAATTAAATGAGCACTCGTTGGTTCACTGCTTGTTTTTATGTTGTCATTCGGAGTGCAGACCTCCGTTAAACAGCTCATTTCACCGTAACGTGATCACATTATAATAAGAAATCCTTTTGACATTTTGAGTTATTTTAACATCTAGACCAAGTAAATCTTTTTTATAGAGCACTTTAACATACAGCATGACAGCTGGCCAAAGTGCTGTACAGCAAATTAAGAAATAAAGCAAAATAGAAAATACAACAATAAACAAATACCTAAACAAAGAATAAAACTAGAAAGACAAAAAAAAAATTACAGCAAACCAAAACATGATAAAACTAATGCTAGTGAAAAAAACTTTCCAAACACAAAAAAAATCCTTTAACGCTTAAACATTTTGTTTACATTTAGGAAACGAGGACAAATTGGAATAATTGAATAAAGAGTCACTATTGGAGCTGCTGTAGAAAACAGAATGTTCTCAGTTCCTGCATGTAGAACTCTACATCACCAGCAGGTGGAGACAAATCAACGTACACGCTGGAGTTCACACTGGAGGAATGATGTGAAATATTAATGCAACCCAGTCAGAGCAGCAGATGCAAGAAGTTTGATTTCACACAGAAATAAAAATAATCATTAAGATTTTAAAGATCAAAGTTTCTTTTCCCTCAGCTGGAAGAGAAACACTCATGATGTTAAACGCCACGCTGCATTTTCTGTCTGTTTCTTCTGGTAAGAGGAGAAATCATCATCCCTGATCTCAGATCTGTGTTAAATTGGACAGTTCCTCTCAAAAATGTTGACCTCTGAGTGAAACATGTCTGCAGGTATCAGCAGAAACAATTCTTTGCTGATTATTAAACAATTTAAGGTAATGGATCCAAAATATATTATTATACCAAATCTTCAGATATTTAAACAATCAGATCATTAAATATAGACTGTTTAAGTTGGTAAATGTCGTCTGTAAGCACTTTCCTCCTTGGAAATGTTCTGTCACATGAAACTGCTCGTGTACCGTTACAGATCCTGATTCAGCACCAACTCCATGACCTCCATGTCTCTACTAAAAGGAGAAAACATGCAGCCATCGTTCTGTATCTCTCAGGCTTGGATCCTTATAGAACATGAGAAATCTATAGTTCTAATCTGCTGATCAGAGTTAATCCTATAAACAAAAATAATTTCATTCACTTCCTGTTTCTGTGATCCTCTGGACGCCTGATTCTGCTCCGTGATGCATTAAGTTCATTACACAAGCAAAATGGGAAAATCATAGAGTTCTTGATAAATTCTCTGGAAAGAGATCTGTCGTGGGCCGGTTCTGGGCATAGGTAGATTAGGCAATTGCCTAGGGCGCCCTCTGCTGGAGGGGGCGCCAAATTCTCCTTTTTTTTTTCTTTTTTTTTTGGACAAACTGTTGGACACACCATTCATCTCATGTAAAGAGCAACATAAGTTATAATTAAATATCTATCTATGTCAATCTATCATCTCTACTGTTCATTTTAATATAGGGGGCGCCAAAATCCTTTTTCGCCTAGGGCACCATGCAGCTCAGGCCCGGCCCTGGATCTGTCCTTTATAATATTCCATGTTCTAGGGTTACTTCTTCCAGACTTCCTTAGGTCTCACAGCTGGAGGGGAGATAAGTAGGTTCGTCTCATCTTTCACGCCTCAGGTGCATCTTCAGGAAAACACGTCCACCTTCATTTAAAATAACTTGGAATTTTGTCAGACAAGTCATTTATTTTTCAAACAGAAGGAGAGAGGAGGAAACTCAAACACACTTCACAAGTTTACCTTTTTTCCCCCACTTTCACTAGTGGTTTCATTCGCGCTTCACAGGTTCATTAAAATTCTAAAATTCCAGCCAGTTTGAATCTGTGTTCCACATCTTCAACAGCGCGTCTCAACTGAATATTAAGGCACAAGTTTATTGATGCTTTTTTTTTCACGCCAGGGTGAAGCGCTCGCTCTCTGAGTTTCACCGAAGAACATGCAGACAGGCGGAGAGGATGAACTGGAAACAAGTGAGCGCGTATGGGGCATTAGCAAATGGAAGCACACATGGATGAAAGCCTTCTAATTCTGTTAAGAACACGCCAGTTGTTGTTAAGGAAACATGTTCAAGCCTCCAAACACATGTTCTTTCTCCAGCTTAGTGTTTATCTTTCTATCTGCTGGTGTGTTGTTTTTTTTTTTTTTACTGCATTGTTCGATCTGCGTTATTTGCTTTGAGGTTTAATAGGTTTGATTGAATTTCACACATCATTAACCCCACCAGCTTCGTACCACATGTAAAACCACCATCATGGGAGAGAAGAGTAGTTTAAGTTTCCAACAGGTTTATCTGTAAACTGCGATTATCAGGGTGCAAAAGGTCAAACATTTATTTGGACAATAAACACCGGTTTACCTAAAAGAGCATCTTAAAGAGGCCCTTCCAATAAAAACTTTTTTTTTTTAAAGTTTTTGTTGAATATTTTAGCTCCACAGGTGTTCTTACCTTCATAGTGAGTGTAAAAACAGGTCAACATCTTCTCTTTCAGTTTTAATCTCTCAAACTACGCAGGTGGTGATAAAACCCGAGTTCTCCCGAGTCAGAACGGCCTGTATCTGTTTCATCACAACTCCTTTGTTTGTTAACATTCAGCAGCTCCTGCAGTTGAAACCACACCTAGCATGCTGCTGCTAAAAGCTGTTAGCATAAGACGTAGCAAACAGGAAGACACAACGTCTGATGTTGTCATGCACAGCGGGGCAGGAAACAGTATACCTTGCTCTCATAGGCTAGTTTGTTAGCCAATCAGAGTCCAGCAAATTCGAATAATGAATATGAACAAGTTGCTGCTCGAGGCCTGATGGAACGAGCCGGAACCAGCCAAATTTTAAGGCAGACAGATTGAAAGGTCTGTTAATCAGTGTTTCCTGACGTTTTTTAGATATAAAATGTTTCATATTACTGGTTAATACTTAAGAAATAACCTGAAATCCTGAAATTTGTATGAAATTACCTCTTTAATATTATCACACAATGTCTTACTGTTGCATCTTTGAAGAGGAATTTGTTCAATTTATACATTTTTATTCTAAAACACATACAATGTTTGGCATAATTTTGTGTTTTGGCGATGAAATTCTGTCAATTTTGTAAAAGTTTTGGGTCTGCCTGGGGTCTCCTAGTGGAACATCCCAGAAATCTTCCTGGAGGAATCTTTATCAGATACCTGAACCACCTCAGCTGACACCGTTCGATGAGGAGGAGCAGTGGCTCTACTTTAATCTCACTCCAGTCACGCTAGAAACAAAAACATTTGAAGATATTCGAGGAGATTTTACAAATTCTTTTAGCTGTTGAAAGTAAGTTGTAGAAGAATAAATAAATAAATCACAACAGCAGCAAAAAAAAAAAAACGGTTGCATTACATGAAATTATTGACCTTATGTTGCTGAATCAGCAGAATTGCAGGTCTTCATTTGATAGCTGATCTTTATTATAACGATGCTGCTTTAACACTAACAGAAACTCAGCAGCAACAAGTTAAAGTGTTACAGATTAGAGCTCCAAACTCATAATCCAAATGCACATCCACTCAGATTATCTCATGACTGCAGATTATACTCACTCGTTGCTGCATGTTTACAGCAAAAATAGATTCATTTGTTCATTGTTTTTGTGAAGTTAAGTCAACTGAAGTTTGACACCATCATTTTGGAACGATAGCTGCGATGTTCATTTGGCATTACTCCCACCTATCACCGATTATGATTGCATCTATCCCATAATAATTTCAGAAGTCTGCTTTCTCTGTGGCTGTCCTTGAAACTTGGCGAGGTTGTGGCTTGGCAGACTGCTGTGCGCACATGCAAAAGCCGAGCTCATTTGTTTGGGTGTGCCATGAATATAAATGTGTGGAAATGTTGCCGTCTCTGCACGAGGGGATTTAAATGTCTCACATGTGAAACCGATGTTTTACCCTCCAGCCTGCAGAGAAATTCACGTGAAGAATTCTGACTCTGCCAGGACGAACCGAAGGTGAGAAGATAGATGAACACGTGAACAGTTATGCAACTAAACCAGTGAAGCTCTTTTGTTTCAGCTCATCATTCAGCTTGCTTTCTTCTTGCAAAAAAAAATTTTAAAAAATCACAGACTTTTAAAGTGAAAAAAAAGAATAATAATAATTATCAAACAGCAATATACATGCACTCCCAAACCGTGCATGTGAGGGTTTGGTACCTGGATAAAACCCTCACGGGCACAAGGAGAACATGCAAATCTTATCATGTATTGAAGAAATATTGGTGCAATATTTTATGCACACGTGTCAATAAATCAATAAAAATCCTTCAGACATTACAGATTTTTTAAATCCTCTACGATTATAAATACAACAATTATAACTGCAAATATTTTAGGCACAAATCATGTTCTACAAATCACAAGTTGAGAAACTCTTATACAAACTCTTCAGATGGCACAAAAGTCATGCAAACCTGTAAAAACTTGTATTGATTTTTTTGTCCTCGCACACAAACACAACACAGCAGTTACAAGTACACAAATTCCTCTTTGCAGCCTCACAAATCCTTTCCTGCAGTTCACAAAATAAGAGTCATTTTTGCACCTTTTATTCCAGTAAATTTGGGGCATAAACATACTCTTTCTGTTGAGGTGGTACTGAGGAAAGTCAATCAGAGGTCAATGTGCGAGACTTATCAAATCCAAAACTAGGAAATAACAATTTAATCTCGGAAAGTGGCCGAATCCGTAACACAACCATGATCAAAATAAGGTACAAAAAAAGAACAAAAGGTGGTTTAACCTTCGTAACCAGGTTTTTTTTGTGAAATGTGTTTGGATCTGAGCACCAGTCAGGTAGCCATTTGTTTATTCACTCCTTCCACAGGGAAATGTTGGAAGTGTTGGACTGATTAGGGCTGGAATGAGAAAACGTGAGCAGGGAGCAGCAGACAGGGGGTGGTGACGTGCAGCATCTCTGTGTTTAAGTCCCATTTGTCTGCCGATCGAGTCGCACAAATTTTATGTAAAATTCTGGGTCAACAGAAAGAAGGTGTGTTGAATGCTGCAATTCATCCAGTAACTTACTCATTAAAGCTGATATACCTGGTTTCAGATTGCCTAGTTTAGACTGTCAACAAAGTCACAGAAGGTTTGAAAACACGCGTAGCCCCAGAAGACAGAGTGCAAGACACTGGTCCACAGTTCATTCAAGTACCGTAACATGACGGAATCACCGGTAAGTGAAAACAATATAACAACGAACAACTGACATTAATTGTTACTTTGTCCTGAACCTGACGCGGAACCAGCCGGCGGCTGTTTCTCCTGCTGTGACATGGTAGAGCGGCGATCACTCCCAGCAGGGGTGTGCTGCGGTAATATGTCTCAGTTTTTAGGAGCACAGAAGCCAAATAAATGCGGAAGTCCGTATGACTGGAGAGACTGTCCAATCATTCCTTTCGGGCGGAACCATTTGATTAGATGTTTTTAGACAAATACGGGAGAACCACTTAATTATTTTTTTATTTTTTTTTTTTTAATCTTCACAACATATTTTTCTCCATGCTGTGTTAAAACATTTTTAATGGGCATGAAAAGAAATATGTTAAGCTAATTTGTTATGCAAATTAAGTATAGAAGCTTTAATTATACTGTTTTCCTGCATTTCTTTTTTTTAGTTTGGACCCAAAAGTTCTCCCCCTGCAGCAGAATACTCCAACATAAAATATCTGTTTTGGGTCTTTGGTTTGTATTCGACGTGTGCGTCATTTGCCCGCTGAGTTCAGATGTCTGACACAGACAATCTGGTCTCATGTGAACCCCCACTGTGCACTTGTGTTGATGCTGCACATGAATTTTCACATTTAAAAATAAAAACGAGACTCTAAACTTTTCATGCAAACATATAAACTTATACATAAAACTTTGTTGTCTTTTATGACTTTCATTGTCTGGCAGGAAAATGGAGCCTTTTGTTTAGCAGGATTTTGTTTTTTTTCTTGCAGGAACTTTAGATTTGAAATCCACAAGGTGCTGATGAGACTTGCATCTGTTCTAATACAGATTATTTTCCAACACTGTTGAGTAACGTCTATAACATATGGTAAGAATTACATGAAAAACATTGTGCAATTATCTGTGACTGCAAGACGAGGAAAGTTGACTGATGATGTTTGATGGTTGGGAGCTCATGTTGGAGAATATTCAGGTCCCTGAACGCATCTCGAACCAGATTTGTTTCTTTATTTTTTTGCTTAAAAGTCAACTAAATTTATTGTAGCCAATTAATAAGAGTCCAAATCCTAATTTAGCATTTTCAAACCTGTTTTCACAAGAGTGATTTCTGTTTGTTAGGATCATCTATTTGATCCAAAGAACAACTCTTATTAAATCTGCTTCTTAATTTTTTAAAAAATTGTAACTAAGGAACTAATCTAGAATCCTCTTTCTAAATAGTTTTGTGCTTTTTTTCCTTTTTTCAGACAGGTCTTCGAACAGAAAACTTTATTTTTATCACCTAAGACACTAAACTTTGACACATGAATCATTCAGTTAAAAAAGGAACTCCTTTTAATGAACATATGTTGAGACATTTTTAAAGTTTGTCTTTCTTCACGTTCACATTCTGTCTTCAAAGATTCATGAAGAAGATGTTGTACTGAGAATAAATAGTCTTTTATTAACGGAAAGCCCAAAACACACACAGAACAACTAGTTACAGCAGCTACAACAAAAATTGTAAGTTGAATGAAAACATATTTACAAGTTTCGGTGGTTTTCAGTTCCTTCTGTACATCAGATACATCTAAGTTTGTTAGAAATGTACAATATGTTCATCTGTAGCACGTTTTCACATCTTCAGCTTCGGGGAAAAACGGCTCTTTTTTTCTGTTTATGTGTTAGACCCATTTTTATGTTTTATCATTTTAGTAAAATAGATAACTAAATAAAAAGTTTGAGGTTTTTATCTTTTACTCTGGAGATTAAAGTCTGTAACCAGTCTGGTCTTTTTGTTTAAGTTTGTTTTATTTATATCATTTCAGTCAATTGGGTTTAAGCAAGAAATCAAAAGAAAAAGGTCCCAGTTTGATCCTTTTATTATGTCATATACGTATATATTTATTAATGTAAAACTGTTTTGGGTATCAGAGGAGAAACTAGGCATGAAAAGTAACATCAAAGGTGTTAAAGATGTTTATTTAAAACGTTACCTGCTGTTATGGGTTGAATTCATACATTTCACACGGATTATTTAGTTAATAGGTGGATTGTTTAGTTGAACAGTGTTTGTTGCTAGTGAGCAGTTCCAGTGCTGTGCAAAAGTTTTAGGCAGTGGAAAAAAAGTCTAAATTAAATCATTATTATTATTATAATTAATTATAATATGTAGTTAGCAGCTGTTAATGTTAAAACAGCATCAGTTCTTCAAGATGCAGCCAGATGAAGACATTTCTACTGTCTCTTGATGTTCTACCCAATAAAATCTATGATGTTGAGTTCAGGTCTGCATGAAAGATAAATCTCCATGATTGTTTCACTCTGCAGCTTTTCAGTTAACTAACAACATCCTGTTAAAGCAGAACTAATATTTAGCCGACATGTTTGTCTCATCAGAACAGCTGGACACCAGAAAATCCCAGACTTTGTGCAAAAGTAACCGTTTTGAAGGAAACTGATGTTCCATCAATATATCCATTTTCTAAACCTGTTTAGCATCACGGGTCACATAGGGACAGACAATCACTTAAACCTAGGGACAATTTAGAGTTACCTATTGACCTCATGTATGTTTTTGGGAGGAAGTCGGAGTCCCCAGAGAAACCCCACACATGCACGGATAGAACATGCAAATTCCATGTAGAAAGGCCGCAGCCTGGATTTGAACCCAGGACCTTCTCACTGCAAGGCAATAGTGCTACTAACTGCACCACCGTGCAGCACAAACTAATATTCACATTACTTATTGATGTGATTCACATTTTTTTCAAATGGACAAAACCAACAGTTACAATTTATACATGTGAAATCCTTCTTGTTATACAGCGAACACTTTTGCACAGTACTGAATAAACACCAGTTTAAAGAACAGTTTTCATTACAACATACTGGGTATTTCATGATTAGTAAACACAGCACCAAATGGTTCTAATCACATCACAGGTTCTACATGAAGAGAAACTACAAACATTTACAGCATTTATGTTGTTTTCTGTAATGTGATGATTCAAATTACAGCAAAAATAAAACATAAAGATCACAGTGAAACATTTTACTTTATTAACCACTACATTTTCTTCCCATTCAGATTTTTTTTTAGCCTTCTTCCGTTTCTGTAATCGTTTACAACCTCTATCAAATAAAACATAATAGAAATGGGTCTGGTAATGTGAATAGCTCCTGATCATTAACCAGATCTGGTTTATAACTTCATCTCGGGGGTTGAAAGGGAAAGAGTTGTCGTGTGAACACAGACTGAGGTGATACGTTTACATCCAGGACCAGCAGCAGCAGATGGGGGGGGTGGGGGGTGCGGGGGGTTGTGTGTCATTATACAGTAATAAACAGTTTCATTGTCAATAAATGTTTTTTTAAATTTGTCGAGCGGCTCTTTTGTATATATTTAAATTATTTACACCAAGACAATAGGATTTTTCCCCCAAAACACTTCAAGCCTCCTCCGAAGGATACAGACTGCTGGACTTCACTCTTCAGTCTCGCTTATTTTCCCTCCACCTTTTATATAATCTCTGTTTATAATCCCTGATTATTTACACTCTATCCCTTCCTTCTATCCAGCTGTAGTCAGTTATGTGAAGTCTTTGGAAACAGCCTCAATGAAGTTAGGTGCTGACATGAGGATAGTGAAAGTGCAAATGATGGAGAAGAGCGAGAAGGCCACGAGACAGAGACGGTCCACCACGGCTGCAGCAAACTTCCACTCACTGCAGATGGCCTCTGCTTCGTCCTGGTCCCGGAACCTCTGGGCTATGTAGGACACCTCTTCTAAAATGCGTTGGATCTCCGGTGGGGGGATGATAACTCCCATCCCCAGACCTCCAACCCCCGTAGCTACTCCTCCGGGTGGCTCGGCCTCTTCGCTGAGCGAGCCGTGGGCGCGTCCACCCAGTGCCACCCCCGAGTCGCTGGAGGGTGGGCAGTGCGGGCTTTCTATCGTGTGATAGTTGCCAAAGTAGAGGTTCATGGAACCGTTGGATGTGCCCGTCGGGCAGGATGTTTGCGACAGAGGCACGGCGAAGCCCGACATGGTGCCCATCTCTATGGAGCTGCTGCTGGAGTGGTGCTGGGACGTGTGACGCCGCTTGTGTTGGGGTCTCCTACGTTCATCACCGGGTTGCTTCATACGAAGGAACCAAGCACACCAGTTCAGCAAAACCACCCGCACCTAAAAAGGAAAACAAAACTTTAAATGTAAACCAATCAAACGTTTGGATTTGTGCTGAATGTTATAATAATTGTCATCGTTTAGGTTGCAGCAGACACCCACCCACTTGGGCATCTTGCCCCCATGAGGGTCGTGATGGTGAAACTGCAGGACTATCACGGTCACCACAACAGACATTCCCACTATCATCATGGTGCTGGCGAAATACTGAGCTGTTCAAAACAGACACGTAAAAAAAAAAATCATTAATATTACTGTCAGGTTTCAACGCGAGTCATCTTAAGAACTCCTCGATTTATCAACCCTTTCAGATCAAGTTCTACAATAAACATGTAAATATAAACCCTTATCATTCACATCATACATGTCAGTCTGTGTGCACGTTCAAAACACGGAGCCTTTATCTGATTCTTCTTCTCTGTTCTGGGGAATTATTTGGTTGTTTAAGTCCATGTTTGCTCAGATTCGATGTTTTCAGCACATCTGACTCGATCCCTGGTTACGCCTTCACATCTGAGCATTTAAGCGCTGTCAGGTGGGTCAAAGTGGTAACAGCAGGTTCAAGCCACGTTCAGGATGTGATGTTATTTCCAGATTCTATAAATTAGTAACAATATGCGTTAAAAAAAGAAAAATGTATTCTGTAATCTGCCTCTGAAGGTGATGGACAGGAGCTGAGATGTACTTAAGCACATACTGAAGCGGTTTGTTCTTTAACTATCCTGACTAATCTCCCTCTTCAATTTCTTCCGCAAAGTCTCTGTAATTATTTCATGAAAGCTTCAAACCCCCAGATGAAAGAAAAAAAAAGATCCTTTATTTTAATTCTTGGACTCTATTTCCATTTATGACTTCCTCTATCAGCTCGTCTCCGTTTCCAGTGGAGACTCAAACATTTCACAGCCCATTTAGGGTGCTGACGGCTTCAGTTATGGTTCCCCATTCATCTCCATCTATGTGTCTGATACTAAGAATTATGTGCAGAAAGACTCGAGCTCATCAAACAAAAGCCTGGAGCGCAGCAGTCTATAAAGATCAACGTTATTTTTTTGGTATGTGATTTTCAGCCAAGAAAAAAAAAACAAAAAAACTTGTAATAGATCTGTTACATACAAACATATACATTAAATGACATATACATGAGAGAAATGTATGTACGCATTCATTTAGTTGTTTCTTACAGGCATTCATGCAGACAGAGGAAGAAAACCCACCAATAAGAGGTACCGAGTCGGACGTGGCGGGCATGATCTCTGCTACCAGAAGCATGAAGACAGTCAGCGACAGCAGCACGGTGATGCCTTGAGCAGAGGGAGACAGATCATCATGTGATCAGAGTCACGGGTGTGTAAAATGATTCCTCTAATCACGTATGTATGTATGTATATAATCAGAGCTCCTGACTGCAGCCGTTTCTCAGCCGGTGGCTCCACTGGTGTGTTCAAGGAAGCTCAAGAAATCCCTAAAACTCAGGTAACTGCGATGCTGCACATCATGTTTCTTGTTGTCTGACACACAAACATATAGGAAGAAGTTTTCCATGTGTTGTGTGTGTTCACTTCTCACCCAGAGAAATCTTTTCTCCAGAGTCTGCAGGCAGGAGGAAGACCAGCAGGGCTAAACCAGAGATCAGCACGCAGGGAATGAGCAGGTTCAGTCCGTAATATAACGTCCTGCGGCGCATAGTGACCGTGAAGGTCACATCAGGATACGGCTCTTTACAGCACTCGTAATACAGCTCGTTACGTTTGGCTGGCACACCTGTAGGAGAGAAACACATTAGTGGAAACTAAACTCTTAGTTTCCAGGTTTTTATAGAACTATTTGAAATAAATCTAAAAAATAATCCCAGAGTATTTTTTTCTTTGTGATTCATGTTGTACCTCAGTACGTGCCCTGCACCTCGAAACCTTCTGATCCAGTAAGAGAAAGTGAATCAGAGTGTTTTATGACCAATATGAGAAACGTCTCACTCAATTCACTGAGCTGAATCTTATTTCTCCAACTCTGAAAACTTTCCACTGGACTGAGTCTCAGTCTGTTCAGGCTTGGCGGCTCCGCTCTGTCCTTATTTCAACTTCACATTAAAAAGTTGAAGACGAAGTTGCTGAACTTTTTTTTTTGATCGAAGTATTTTCTCACCTTCAGCTCAAACTCTAGAAATGGGGTGTTCAGAGATTACATATGGTGCGGCAACATGACTGCCAGAGTGTCAAACACTCCTCCTGCGAGCCATCTGCTTCCTGTCTGACACCCATTTACAGTTAATCGCTGCCCTGGAGGCCCTGACGCCGAGATCGTCCCAGCTGGGACCAACCAGCATGAAGGTTTTATGAAAACTTCTCCATTCATCAGCTGATCACACTAATCACAGTGAAAACAATACCCAGAAACTGAATCTCCGCCTCGTTCTTGTTTAGATACGAGCAGCATTATAAGCAACAGCAAACCACTACATGAAGCAGCAGTTTAAAACTCCCATGAAGCATTGCTTCAAATGTCAGACAATTATTTATGTGATTATTTATGAACCATTTATTGATAATCTCACTGATTACAGTTCATTATTAATGAGTAAGGTTGAGTCAGTGTTAATCATGTGGTTGAACTGCTGCCACTTCATCTAAATAATGTTCTGATTTTCTTAATATATTAACTTGCTCCCTGATTTCTGTCATTTTGCTTGTTTAATTTGAAAATAATATCTTTTTAAATAAAATCAACATCAAAAAACAAGTAACAACGTTTGGTCATTTTCGGATTTTTTTAGATTCGCTGTTTCTGAGAATGTGAATTTTGTTTTTTACCTGTAAGTCAGTGAATGAATGTTGCTTCTCCTGCCACTGCAAATAATGTGTCAGTATAAACGACAGAAACATAAAAAGAAATCAGGTAAATTTTCAGCTCATACAAACTTAGTTGTTTCATTATACTTCTGTTAGAAGCAGCGACACAGACTGGAACAGCTGGAAGAGGTCGAATGTCTCAGGAAATATTCTATGTCACAAATTTTGTCTTTTTTTGCACTGAAAACTGTAACTGATCCTTTTGGTTTAAGCTGAAAGATAATTGGTCTAGATTTGATGAGAAAATTGGAGTTTTAATCAAGAAGATAGAAGTATTTACTTTTAATAAATATGAAGTAAACTGCAGTTTAATGCTTTGAAGCTACTTTTTAAACAGAAATGCTAAAATGTTTTAGCTCTGTCACACTGTATATATTGGAATAATAGGAAATATTGATTTAAAGGAGCAGCTATTTATTTTCCCACTCTGTTAACAGAATGAACAAAGTTCACGTGGTGTTACGATATCTACAGAAGGAATTATTAATAGCTGACCACAACGGTGGAACAATATAGGTAGTATTTTGTACTTTAATTGTCCTGTAACTACTTTTATCTCTTCCTGTTACCTGCACTGATACACATAGATCTTCTCTTACCCACAAGGTCCCACTCTCCGTTGGATATGTAAGTGGATGTGTCCACATCCAACATCTGGAGGTCTAAAAGCCAGCCGTTATGAGTCCACGAGCCAAACTTCAGGTCACATTTCTGCACGTCGAAGGGGAACCAGCGGACGTCGATGTAACAGGTGCTCTTCAGGATGCCGGGGGGGATGTACTGACAGTAACCCGACGCGTTCACCAGGACGTTGGTGTGAAACGTGGCATCAAACCGTTCATCTGCACTGCAACACAAAGAGAGTCAGAATCAATTTGTTAATCCTCCAAAATATACTGCAGTCCAATGGGATTTTATTAGTAATCTCAAGATTTTACTGTTTCAGTTTGGATTTTTTTTTTTAAATCCTACATCTAATCTTAGCGTGACTTCATGATTAGATAATGAATAAAATATTTATTTTACAATAGACAAATATTCAGTTACTGATGCAACAAAAAACCTAAAGTGATCAAAGTTTTACTAGTTTGTGAGAATGAAGCTGCACAGGAAAAATGGCAGAGTAAATTTTTCGGAGTTATCATAATTTTCATCTGAATGAGTAATTTTTACTCGGTTCAGACTAAAATCACTTCGATTGAACGTTAGGATTGGAGCAAAAAAGAAGAGGATATTCTATTGGAGTAAAATTGCAAGATCCCGCCCACTGAAGGTTCGTTTTTTTCTTCGTTTTTATTGTAGAGTTATCTTTTTTTTACACTCCATTGAGTAAATTATCATCATGTTGATTAAAATATTTGCACTGATTGGAGTAAATTTTACTCTGTAAATTCAACTCTGGCAAGAGAGTAAATTTTACTCTAATTAGACTGGGACCAAATGTTGTCTTTTTTAGAGTCAAATTTTCTTCAATTTGAGTAAAATTTACTCTGCGGATTTTACTGTGTGGAACAAATTGAGAAAAAAGAAAACAGATGTGTGATTCTTAAAAAAAAATGCTACTTGGGAAAAATGGAATCACATGGTCCCATTAACAAGTTTGCAAACAATTTGTTTATCAGTTTTGTTTTTACTTTGTGAAAAGTTTCCCTACTGCAAATCAGTACCATGAAAATATCCTGGGGAAGGTAACGGCACACAGAAAACCAGAGCACCAATTTATCTAATCAGATCTTTAAACCTTATATTGGCCTTTATATATTATTTCTATATTCAATTGGTCAAAACGTGTTCTTATTTAAAGGATTCGAGTCTTGATTTAGCATCAATGATTTCCTCTTTTTTAGAGTTTTTGCTTCTCCAATGCGGATCAGTTTTCTGAGCACTGAGAATGAATAAATACCCCGAGCAGCATGATGCAGACACGAGAAACGTTTGATCTGAGGATAGATTTATCTACAAACTCTTTTCAGACACAATCACCTTTTTTTCCTCGTGAAAAGTTTCATGAGTTTGTTTGTTCTGTTTTAAAAGTGTGATCAACCCCTAACACACTGATGTCCATGTAAGTCTATGATTTGCCGATGAGGATGATTAAATAAAGAGCTTTCGTGCATAGAAACACTAACACACATTTTCTAGATAAAATGAACTCAGACACTTTTTTCTCTTATCTCTTACTTGAATGTGTGGGTAGAACAATGAATTTTTTTTATCACAGTGTTGATCTTTATTTATTGTAACGTGTGTTCGTCAGTCAGCACTCACACAACTCTGAGCAGAACGTGTACAGGAATGAGTTTGTGTTGAAGCCTGACAGTGTAAATGTTCAGTGTGCAGCTTCTCAGCAGAACAGAAAGAACGTAAATGTACATGATGTGCTCTTTGAAATGTACACATCACTAATATTAAGAATGCAAATGAACATGTGATATCCCTGGGAGAGAGAGAGAACCCTCACACATGCACACACAGAGGAGACAGAGCAGAGTGGAACTGTCAGAGTGAGACATTGGGGAACTACATGGGGACAATGGTGGCGGTGATGGTTTCCTGCACCATGGGACATGAGTCTCCAAGCTTTCTTCCCACTCTCTCAACACCTGCTACTGTCCTCTCTCTCCCTCACCCACACACACACACACACACACACACACACACACACACACACACACACACACACACGTTTGTTTTGCTATCCTTGTGGGGCCCATCCATTGACTTCCATTAATTTTAGTAACTGGATTTATGCCTAACCCAAACCTAAGCCTAACTAAAACTCTATTCACACCATACCTCTAAAGCTGACCCCTAAACCTAAAAAAGGGAGTCCCCCGTATGGGGCCCAGGTTTCGGTCTCCACAAGAACCTTCGGTCCCCAAAAAGAAAGTAAATATCTCAAAACTGGTCCTCAGTAGGTTAGAAAAACAAGAACAAACACACACACACAGGTCATTTTACTAATTTTTAGATTACATACACAAAAAGAGTAGTTTTCATTAAAAGTATAAAAAGACAACAGTGAGTGGAAAAACGTGGATCCGACAGTTTCCCTGAAGCTTTTTGCCGGTGACATTCGACGGAACCTTGAGGTCAGCGCCTCCGACTCAGATCCGTCGTGTTACGGAGAGGCGGATCTATTCATACACAATATGTCTTATCAGACAGTCTAAATAAACCTACTTCAGAGGTAGCATTCTGTCTGTCCAAGCTCTAAAGTCAAGTATCTGCACAAGACTACGTGATGCACGACATGTTACCCGTTCACAGAGGAGCATTTAATACCACCAATCAGATGCACAGAGCTGAAGGGAATGATTTATATTTAATTTTATAAAAGGAAGGAGATTTTAAAATATCCTTGAAATAATCCTTCATGTTTTCTTGTTTATCCAGAGAAGAAGAGGTAAGCGCGACCATCAGTCCCATGTCACGCCAACAGTAAAACATGCTGAGATCATTCATGTGTGGAGCTGCTGCTCATCCAATGGAGTGGGTTCACTATAAACACAGCTGTAAATAAGGAATGATACCAAAACGTTCTCTAACAGCATCTTCTAATAACTATCCAAGTTTGATGAAGAACATTTTGCCTTTTCCAGCATGATGGAGCACCGGGCCACAAGGACAAATCAATAACTACATTTTTGAAGGTTTTGTGGTGGAAAGTGGAAATTAGAGCCATGAATGAGAAACACCTGAATACAACCAGAATATGTACTTATTGCTGTTCATTAATCCACCAGTCAAGGTGAAAATAAAGGAACGTAAACATCACCAGATAGTAGAATTAGCAAAGACAAGCCTGTGTGTCTCCATCCAGGAGTGTTTGTGGTTGGCAGTTCCTGAGATCTTAATGGTGCTAAAACCTGATTGGTCTGTTACTACAGTAATATCCCTCACTTATCTCGGTTCCAGACCCCCCGCGATGGGTGAAAATTTGAAAAGTAGGGATACACCAAGACACACGAGACAATCCGGTCAATTTTGAAAACAAAAGGGTTTTTTCAAAATAAAATACCGCGATTGACAAATGCAATCATATTTGTATATCTAAACAGACTATAGAGATTAAAATAAACACAACACACACACGGCGCAACAGAGTGTACTGCCTACGCTGAGGGGGTGTGTGTGGGGGTTTTAGGAGTCTAAACACAAATGAGCAAAGACTCTTCAGCTTTTTTTTTTTACTTTCACATGTAGATTTATGACACGCAAATTTACAAGTTAATTGCCAGTACTGTATTCAAGTGCATTGTGGGTAAAACTAGTCACCTCGTCACCGGTCATTTACTCTGCCCCCCGCCCGGCTCTGATGTGTTCTGCTAATGACCGCGGAAAAAGTGGGGGGGGGGGGGGCAAACAAACAGCCAAATGCGCGGTATTTTAGATTTTTGATGAATATTTTTGAAAAATCTGCAAAGTGGTGAATCCGCGAAAGTCGAACCGCAAAGTAGAGAGGGATCTGTGTATAGTATTTTTATTGAAATGTGTATCCCAAGGGAAGAAAAATGAGTTCAGTTATAAATCTTATTTAATTATATGAAAAGGAACAACTGGCATTAATCAACATACTGTATAACAAATTAAATACAAAAGTCAGTTTTCCTAACAGCTGCATACCTCAGATATTTTTGAACAAACTTTCTTTTTGTTGCTCTCACTAGTAAAACATCTTTCATAAAGATAAACCAAAACGGCCAACTGATAACATTTCACATTTATTAGCTTTATATTTGAGCAGAGAAACATAACAAGAGAAGTCCACTGAGAAACAGAAACCGTTTGACTGTGAGAGAAAAGTAAAGTGCTGACACCCTGAAAGACCCAGGTAGATGGAATGAGTTATAACAATGAGCGGGTGAAGGCCAAGAACTATAAAATATGGGGGGGAAAGATCTGATTGAATTGAGTGAATTATAGTGAGTTATGAAAGAGAGGTGAAAGAAGATAAAAATAGATTGTGATGAAAAGAGGGAGAGAGATGAAAGGTGAGAGCTGAGGGTAAAGAGACAGAGAGCGGGAAAAGAGAGATTATGGCGGGTAATCCAAATAGGTCGGAAAGCTTTTAAAATTTGGGTTAATACTCTCAAACCGTTGTTTTGTCTATGCTTCATGCCGTGAGTTGGTTTGGAGGGAATTACAGACTTAATGGAGCGTCTACATCTACTAACAAACATCGGTATAAAAAACTTGAAATCTTGTTGAGTTTCTTTTACCATAATGTGATTTTTTTCCCCAAAACTGTGTAATTATCTGTCTTATACAATAACCTACACATATTCTACATGTTTATGTGACTGAATGAGTTCATTTGAACTTTGTTCTGAGTCTCTTACGCTAACATCAACATACACGTGCAATGCAACCGGTCTGCATCTGTAAACAGCCACACAAAGAAAAGCACACAGGTGATCTGGATCACAGCTGATCTCCAATTTACTTCATTTGGAATCTCTTGAGATCAAACGCACCACATTACATAAACAATTTGTCCAAATAAAATCTCAATCATCTTCTTAAAAAAGCTGTTAGAAAGACATGATCAGAATGTTGTTGTAGCATCAAATATGGTGAGAATCCTTCTTATATTTTTTAAAAACGCAGACCATGAACGCACAGTAATTACAGTTCAAGAGCAATTTTTAGATTGTGTACACTGATTTTGCGACTGCAGTGTTTTTGGTTTTGCTTTGTTTTTTTGGTTTTTCGGTCATTGGGTGAGAGGCGGGTTTACACATGGACAGGTCATCAGTCCATCACAGTGCCAAATGATGAAAAGGTAGAAAATAATTTAAATAGATGTAAAATAATAATCTTCCAGTCTTGTTTTTGTCAGGGTTTTGGGGGGTTGAGTTTGTTTTATTTTTCAGAAGTGCTTCCAGGAGTTTACTGGTATTTTATTTTGAAAGGGCTTTTTGTTTCCTGTTTCTTTTATATTTTAGTTTTACTATGGTTTCCTCTGTTTAGTGGGTTTCTTTAGTTATTACCTTCATATTTTAGGTAGTAAGTTTATCTTGGTTTATCCTGTTTTCCTGAATCCACCTTCATTCTTTCCTGAGGTTTCTCTTGATCTCAGCTGAACTCCATCTCCACCTAATTAGACTGCTGCATCTCTTCCACACTCATTCATCACTCTACCTCTGTATAAACACTCACTTCGTTTTCATTTAGTTTGTAATCCTTATCGTCTTCACCCCCAAATTAGCCTTCACATATCCAGCTTTTTTTTTCTTTTGCTATACTGTAAATACTCTAAATGTATAATTTCTTTATATTTTGTGAGTTCTTCTGTCCCCTTCCTACCTGTAATTAAGTTCTCGAACACATCAAGCAAAGTTAAACAAAGTGAAAGAGGTACACTGGCAAAATGTTCTTTATTTTAGTGCATGTTTTTTGATAGTTTAGATTTATGATTGGTGTGGATTATTTTTTCATCTCATCTCTTTCACTTTGGATTTCATTGGATGTGATTGTTTTCTATCTAAAGCATAAGGTCATCCAGATATCACAGCGGTTTGTAGGATTTTTTTAAAAAATGATGAGAAATGTATCAAAATATTATTAAACTATCAACAAATAAATATTGCAGGAGGAAATGTCCTGAATCGAAGAGGGACTGATGGTGTGAGTGCAACAAAATTAATGAAGAAAAAGAGAAAATTCTATAAGGAAAGTTAAAAGTAGTTTTTGTTTTCCTGAGTCATTAACAGTAACTCCAACCTGTTATAAAGGAGGATGTCAGGGGTCCAAATCTGGTCTGAGGGGAACCGCAGGTTCTGGACACCGGGGTAGTTTTCTGGATTCCAGCTCAGGTAGATATCTGTCCAGTACTGAGGAGAAGAGAACATATTTTACTTGATCATATTACACATGCACAGTGGACTCAAGTCTATTTTCTTCTAAATCCAGAAAAATATAAATGTTGTTTAACTTAATATACAATTAAATACAATATGAGGGGATTTTAACCAACTACCAGTCTGGTCCCATGAGCATCATCAGAGCACACCTGGTCCAAGCACCAGGTAACACAGCCGCCCCAAGCAGATCAGTACACAGAATGTTGCCACAGGCCCAGAGACAGCAACCCCCCCCTAAAAAAAGGCCTCTCCAAAAAAGACATAGGTCAAGAAGTCCCAAGGCCCAGTACACCGCCCTTTCAGAACTTTTCGACAAAGATTTGTGAACAAAACAAAGACTTTTTATTGTAAAGACAAACTTTTAAAAGTCACATTTTGCATCTGTTTTTTTGGGCTGCTGCACATCAGGTGGTCTTTTTTTATTTGAAGCCTCAATGAAAACATCTTAATGTGGCAAAACCATTAAAAACGATGCTACTTCTGTTCGCTTCATGAAAAATCTGTCAATTTTTAAAGCCACACAAAACCTTGAAGGAATCCCGAGTCGGTTTGCTGCACATAAAAACTCATCTGCTTTTAAGGCTCGAGGTTTAAACAAGTTTGAGTTAATTATCATCAGAGCAGGTTCAATCCCCTGATTTTTTTTTTTATTTTGTCCTTTACAAAAAGCATTTTTACATAAATGCAAACTTTGATTATTATTGTTTAAATAATTATTAATCAAAAAAGCTGTGAAAGTCTGAGACATTTAGTAAAGATCCAGCCCACACGAAGACAAACTTAAAGAATTTCATGTGTTCAGGAGGATGAATCGGCCATAAAAAAGTAATAAAATACACAACACCATCCGTAAAAATGAGATTATTGGATCGTAAACTGAGATTTCAGACCCTGAGCGAGGTTAAAGATTCACACAAAAATGAAAACTTTCTCCAGATATCTCCTGCAGTTAACATTCATCAGCATGCACAGCACATAGTTCATCTCAAAAAAACACGATTAAATGTAGCCCGTGGTAGATAATTGTGTCATAAAAATGTAATTAAAGTACATTTCATTTGGTAATAATCACAAACTTTGACTCACCAGCTGCAGCCAGGCGTTTGTCATCAGCACCTGATTTTTCTCATCCTATAAATGGACACAGAAAAAAAGCAGGAGGAAAATATATTTTATTCATATTTTATTTATTACATAATGGATTTTGTCAGAGCAGCAGAGGGGTTATTTTTCAGAGAAGAAGAAAGCAGGATGTGTGGACAGCCTGAAGAATAACCTCAGTGTAAACAAGTGTAGCTCAGTTTATGGGCTTCACAATGGCACTATTTAATGACCCTTTTAAAAGGAAAAAAAAATACTGCCAGTCCCAGTAAGTTTGATTCGTGGTGATGATCTGTAAAATGTCATGCTGCCGCGTGTCAAAACATCAAGCTACATAACACAAAAGCACAGAACGGGTCTGTGTTTTTAAACCACAGAAACCAGAATGAGTCTGTTTATGGTTTTAATGGGAGTTACACCAGTCTGTTAGCTAATTAAACATGTAGCATTCTAAATAAATCATCTCAGAACACAATCAAAAAATTTGCGTTTATTGTAAAAATATCTTTAATGCGTCATTCACTCAACAAATTCCAAATTTTTCTACATTTAATTGGCACAACTTGTGAAGGATTTGTTATTAATTGATTAGAAATGTATTTAATTGTCATTATAAAGCATTAATAAGTCTTTCTAAAACGGCCCTAGTTAGGGATGCAACAATACAATTTTTTGAAACCGATATGATACCGATACTTGGATCTGAGTACTTGCCTATACTGAGTACCAATGCCGATACTTCTACCACACAAAAAATACAATGAATTAGAAGACATGTTTTATTTTCTTCTCTGCTTGTTACAACAAATTATGGTGAATGCAATAAAAAATAAAATATCAATAAAAATGACCACAAAACTAACATTTCAAGTGAAAAATAAACATTTTCTGGGAGTTTCCACACTTTAAGTATCTGTTGATGGTATCGGTTAACTAACTGATACCAATACGAGTACATTAGAATGGTATCGGCCCCGATACTTGATACTAGTATCGATATCAGTGCATCTTTAGTCACTGATCAAACATTGAAGCCGACTTACTATTTGACAAGAATCAGGTCACTGCCCTTTTTTATTTGATGCATTACTTCTTCATTGTTTATAAATTTAAATAATAAATATATTATTAACTATTTGAGTCATTTCTTAGGATGGTGAAATATTCCACAAGGAACTTATACACACTTAGAGAATAAGGAAAGCAGTTTCCTCACCACGTCTATGATCTGCAGCAGCGTGAGGCCCAGCTCCACCAGGATGGGAGCTGAATCATTAACCACAGGTCTCTCTAATCGATTGTAGTTAGCCAGCAGCTCCTTGTACAGCCGCCTCTGGTGCTCACCCTGCAAGGACTCTGGATGAAAGAAGTGAAATGAATATCCTTTTATACTGAATACAGAGCATCAGTCATTGCTTTCTCAACACAAACTAAACAAACAGGGGAGTAATCGATAGTTTATCTTGATTGGTAAGAAAAAAGGAAAGAAATACAACTAAAAAGTGGAATCATATTTCTGACACTATCGTGTTTTTTTTCATTATTTTGGCTTGGATTCTCCTTGTTTTTGGAAGGGCATCAATACTGAGGTTTAATCTGTTAAAGTGCTTTTATTGTCCAACTAACTTTTCCCCCCTTCTTTTGTTGATGTCCACCTGCAGCCAGATTCTAAATGTCTTCTGAAGAGCACAGCCACCTACTGTACTCGTCTAATCTGCTGAGACTGTAGCAGGACGTGTTTGATTCAGACGTTTTATCTCAAAACCTTGAGACTGGTGTAAAAAGGGAATAAGTTATGTATGTGTTGAGGCAGAAGTTTGGATGAATAATGAATAAATAAACAGTGCTGACGTCTGCGTTAATATCTGCTGACTGTAACACACGTGGAGGCAGAACTAGGAGTTGGAATAATCTGAAGATGTAGGGTGATTAGGATGATGTGTTTGTTGGCCCAAGTCGCTTCACTCCTATAGATCCGTGGTACCTCACTCTGCAAACAGACATGTTTGACAAAAACTTTTTGTGTCACAGTGAAATACCTGGTTGATCAGACGAGATATCCACACAGTGTGTTCTCCATTTGAAGATGTTCTGACATTAAGGAATTTTGCATTGAAATGGATAAACAGGGTCAAAAATTGTTCATTTTATAAGTCATTTACTAAAATCCTTTTTCTGGTCAAATTTGACTTTTTAAATTTATGGGTTTTTTTTTCTTACAGATTAAAAGTGCTTCAAATTATTAACTTAATTTATTAACATATATCTGTAATCTGAAATTATAATATACAATCCAGATTATCAAAAAGTTGGGATGCTGAGTAAAATGTTAACAAAAATTGAATGCAATAATTTACAAAATTTCACCCTTAAACAACATATCAGATGAACTGATGAATTTTACTATTTACTATTAAATATTAGCTTATTTTAAGTTTGATGGCAGCAACAGGGGCGGGGCTTCAGAGGGGGCTGGGAGGACGGTACGCCCCTGGCATGGACATCAGAGTGGCCCGGCTTAGAAGTATGATGTGAGAGACGGGCCTCTTCCAAATTTGAAAAAAACTGGTGAAGACAGGCGAGAACACGGGTCCTTTTATAATTCACACTCAGCTGAGGATGGAGTTTGGGTTCCGATTGCAGAACCGCACAAAATGCCGATTCATGCAGAGTTTATACGTGTTGCCCAGTCAGATTTGAGTCATGGTGCAAAAAGCTTTACGAGACTTTAGTGATGTAGAAGGTGTAAAATATTAAATAAAACGTTGTCCTGCATCTCTGGCTTTATTTTCACTCTCACATTGAGCTTTATGACGCGCAAATTTACAAGTTAATCACCGATATTGCATCCAAGTGCATTGTGGGTAAAACTCGTCATCTAAGGGCCCGGTCATTTGCTCCGCCCCCCGCCGGCTCTGATTTGTTCAGCTAATGCAACACATCTCAAAAAGTTGGACCAGGGGATGTTAACCTCTGTGTAGCATCCCCTCTTCTTTTAACATCTGTCTGTAAACATCTGGGAAGTGAGGAGACCAGCTGCCAGGGTTACAGTACACAGTGACACCAATTTATTATACAAAGCCAAAACAGAAACACAAGTATCATGCAAGATGCAAAAGTAATGTGCAGAGTTATTAGTCCAATAAAGGTATATTATGTAGAAAATAATAGCTTTTATTTCAACACCAGGTGACAGTAATGAGCAAAATCACAACCCCGTCACTTCCACTAACCACCACATGGTGGCAGCAATGAGTATTATTCCTCACTCCGTCACGCAGAGTGGCAGCGTTCAAGAGATTTAATGGCCGGCTTTTGAATTCCAATTGTTTTTTGTTTTTTTTATTTTAGCAGAAGCTAATTCAGTGTGCTCCCTGTCAAATAAAATAACAAAACTTTAGCTAAAAAGTCTCTACAGCTCTTTTCACGTGAAGGTCAGGAGGTGAACTGAATGTTACTCCTTGAGTGCGTAGCTCTTTAATTATGGTATTACTTTATTTTTAAAAAGCATAATAGTGACATTTCTACATATTATGCCTTTAAGATACTGGTACTGAATCAACATGTAAGAAATTATAATGATGGAATTATGGAATAATATAAGTTTGGAGGAAAGTCCATATTTATTCCACTTCCAGTTACACTTGACACCAAAATATAAACCTCTGCCCTCAGTTGTGACTCATCAAAACCTTACACTCCGCTCCTCCCCTCCAAACCGCAAATGTCATTTAAGGGCTCTATGAATTAAATAGAGGTGCAAAAATATGAACTGTGCTTACAAAAGATTCGCAAACCGCATAAAGGAGAGTCCATTAAGTTCTTAATATGTAGCTCAAGATGAATCCCATCACTTTCAGATATAAGAAGCAAACATTCTGCGATCCTTCTACAGAAAACTGATGCATTGAGAAAAACAAAAGCAGAATATTAAAGACAAACAAGTTTGAAAGAGAAACAAATGCTGAAAAATAAAAGTAGCTCTGTCAAGCTGCAAAGATGCCGATGCTGATTGGTCCATTAAGGCCATAATAAGGGAGATTATGGCAGAACTGGGCCTGAGGTCAGAGAAAGAGGACCAACAAAACCCCCTTTCATTTCTCCCCAAACTGCACAATGCTTCACACTCACACAGTAATATCAGACACATGCTTCAACATCGTCACGCATTTGTTTTCTTTCTGCCTGTAAACATGTTGGTTCTAGAATAATATTCAATTCAATTATCCTGAAGGCAGTTTGTCTTTTGGATTCACGAGTATGAAGAATCACATTTGTAAAGACACATGCACAGTAATTCAAACAGCCTCAGAACAGCTGCTATCCAGCCAACATCCCTCCTGCGTCCCTTCTGCATTTTATTACTGCGAAACGTGAACTCAGAGCCAAGAGAATGTAGCTAAACTAATAAACTCAGTGAAGAACAATTGAAAATTTGATCTCTGCTGCCGCTTGTCTCATAAAAGAGTAATCAGAGGGAATTAAATAATCGGATCGAATAAACTGCTGCAGCAGCTTTAATTCATGAACGAACTGAGTGTGCTGTGGAGTTGAGATGAAGACATGGGATTCATGAAGCTTGTTCCTAATCAACTCACTAATGAAGACAACATTATAAGGTGGTATGAACACAACTTTCAACTGCAGCAAAATGCACAAAAATGACAAACCGGATGGGGTTGATTTCTCATGTCAAGCCTGATTCTCTGTTACTTCTCTTAACAAATGTTCTCATGTAATCATTAGCATTTACGAGAACTGTTAATCTCTTCATGCTGACAAACAGGTAATAATGTTTGTAACATTCAGGTGCCATAGGAAAAGACAGTTGAAATTCTGCGTACTCAGGAACCACCAGCAGAACACCACGGCCCAGACAGATAAAGTGTAAAAATCCTCTATTTCAAAGCACTCTGGAGTCAGTTTTTAGATTCAGCAAACATGTGTCGTGTACGATAACTTTCAACTCTGTACTTTTCAAAAGAAAAACTTCAGACACCATGTAAATCAAATTTATCTGATGTGTCCTCCTGACAGCCTTTCACTTCTCCAATTTTCTAAACCTTTTCGTCTCCACAACGCTGATATTTATACATCAAGATTCATGTAATTTGAAACCACAGGGGCCTGAAGCCATGTTTGAGCTTCTATGCTAACACTTAGAGGTTTTTCTTTCCTTCTTTTGTCTGACAGCAAGATCCCTGAAAGCAACACTTGTTGAATTCAGTTACATTTTAGCTGCAGGAATCATTTCAACCTTTAATTTTCCATGTGAATATCATGTATCTGATCTTATATCTTAGCAACATGGCGGCGCGCTCGGACGCAGCGGCTCACGGCTCTCCCATTCAGTGCTTGTTTTTGTGCATTTTATTCTTTGTACATACATATTTTTTATCTTATTACTGTTTGCACTGAAGCAGGAGAAGCTCTCCAATCTCGTTGTACGTTGTATAATGACAATAAAGGGCATTCTATAACAGTTGTAGAAATCCTAGTTAGGGATCGTTTCTACATTCCTTAGCTAAAACAGACTGATCCTTTTCTCCAGCAGGGGCATGTCCAGAGGGGTGACCCAGGGGGGCACAACCCTCCCCCCAACAAGTTGAGAAAATCTCCTTTATACAATACTTTTTCACTAAATATAGATAATGATTAATAAAAAGTGAACAATTGTCATTGTGTGGTTGTGTGGTTTATGGTACCACTTAAATTATGACAAACAGTCTATAATTTTGTAAAAAAAAAAAAAAAAAAAGGTAATTATTTTCAAAATAAAAATAAAATTTTTATTAAAAAAAAAAATGTTTTTTAGGTTTATAGGCCATTTACATGTGCCACTCTTTTCAAAATCTGTGCCCCTACCTGGCCCCCCAAGAATGATTTTTCTGGACACACCCCTGTTCTCTAGTTGACACATTATGTATGAAGATTATGTTGGATTTATGTACATAGATATTAAATCATGTTACTTTATTGCCTTAATGTCGCCAAATGGAACATTTTCTTGTTTTTTTCTTGTTTTTAATTTAACAACAAAATAAATAAATAAGTATATAGTATTTAAGACCACATATGGGGATATTAGGCAGAGACTTTGGCAGCATAACAGATTTTCATGAGATACATTATTTATTTTTACTTATGGTACTTCCATCATGCTTAAAAATTCAAATGGATGCGAGGATTCAAAAACGTAAACACTCAGGTACACAGCTGTTATTCTATTCTTTTCTGGTGAATATCTGTAAAACTTTAGAAAGAAACTCTTTATATAACAATAGATAATTTTACTTGAGTGTGGCAGATTAACTTTACAAGAAAAATGTACGAACACAAAGCCTCATTATTTTGCCGTATCATGTGGATTTGTGTTGGTAAGCAGCTCTGTGTGGATGACTTGAGCCGGGTGCTTCAGGGCTACAAAAACACCCTGATGGTCATTCAGAGCTTCTCCTAAAATAGCTCTCCTGTTTTGTTGTTTTGGTGTTTGTTTATAGTGTTTAGAGAGAACGAAAGAGGGAGAAAGAGTCCCTCAGGCTGTCTGATTAGCATGTTTGGAAGCCTCATTTGAATGCACTGACCCACTAAAAGAAATATTTAAATGGGACAGAATCACATAGCTGTATTTCTCTGTTTATTTGAATAAATCTGCATCTGACAGAAGGAATAATATACCACTTAAAAATACAGAATTTTAACATTGGAGATTAAACAGATCTGTTTATGATGGTTGTTTTCAACCTGTTTATTTGGTCTAATATTCTCCATCTAATATTACAAAAATTCCCCATTGCTCTAGGGATTTTTGCTTGTTTCTTTTACAGCCTCATCATCTGTGGAATGTGCTTATTAATTACAAGCCAGTGCAAAATTTTGGAAACCTGACAGACAACCGAAGAGGAGGATATGACTTCTTGCAAAAGGTGAGAAGCTCTAAAAGAAGGAGAGAAGTGCAGTAAAAGGAGAAAAGAATTTACAGTAGATGGGTGGCAATAAAGATGGTGTTAAAACTGGAATGAAGGACAGAAGAAGGTAATCCACTGCTGATGTTCTTTACTGGTGCACCATCCATCCATCCATCCATCCATCCATCCATCCATCCATCCATCCATCCATCCATAAATAAAATATATTCAACTACAATCTCTCAACAAAACTTAACCCTGAGACATGTTTCATAGAAATCAGATTTGTTGACCACTGATGCAAAATGACTCAGAATACAGAGAACTCAAAAAAATGTGGGTTGCTAACAGACTCTGTCTGAGGCTGGTGTGTTTTTTATCTAAAATAAAACCAAATGTCCTCTCAAGTATTATTACAAAAAACCGTAACTCCCACCTCATCACCCCAGTTCTTCATCGACTGCACTGGCTTCCCATAACTTCAAGAATAATCTTTAAAATAATTCTTTTCACCTTTAAAGCCATTTGTCATCTTGCCCCATCATATCTGTCTGATCTCATCCACATTGCTGTTCCCTCATGTTCCCTTAGATCCTCTTCCTCTCTTCCTCTCACTGCTCCTTCTTTCCAGCTTGTCACTATGGGAGCTAGAGCTTTTAGTCGCTCCGCTCCCAAACTGTGGAACTCTCTCCCACCTGATCTTAGAAATACTGATTCCCTTGTTTTATCTAAATCCAATCTTAAAACCCACCTCTTCAAACTTGCTTTTAATCAATAGTCTGCTCACCGTATGTTCTTAACTATTTAATGATTACTTTTTGCATGTTTGCTTGTATTTGTTTTCTCTTCTATTGTATTTTGCAAAGTGTCCTTGGGTGATTTGAAAGGCGCTTCAAATAAAATGTTTTATTATTATTATTATTCATGTAGTGCATTGGATGCAGGCACACTTGCAAGCTTTTGCAGGAAAGCTTTCTTTGTGAAATTCCACCTTTTGAAGAACTTCATAATGTGAGGTGTCTTTGTATTATTTCTGTGTATTACAGTGTGACACACAGGAACAACACAAAGACACCACTGACAGATGTCTCACGCACCACGAGTTCCTGCACAGTCTACACTCTGACAAATTCCACATATCTAGATGCAAACACAGAACTGTGACTAAAAGAATTCTAAAAAATGCTTTAACAAAATCCAGTGGTGATGTGGAATAATACAACTGTCAAAAGTCTGCAGGACAACCTAATTTAGACACGAACCTCTCTTTTTATCTGTTTTTAAACAAAAACATGTAATAGTTGTAATTTTTCCTGCATAGTGAGAAAAGCAGTGTTGAGTCTGTCGATGTTGTTTGTCTAGAAGCGGTTTCAGAATAACATGTCAGGTAATCCATAGTACACTGAGGTTTGTAAATTTGGACCCCGGCGGGACTCGGGTGGTTTCCAGATGAGACAGTGAGTGGATGTATTTTAAAGTTCCGTATGAAGCGAGCAGCTTAATTTCCCTCTTTTCTTCCAATCTTGGACTAACGCAGGGGCGTCAAACTCCAGCCCTCAGGGGCCCGCTGTCCTGTAGGTTTTAGACATTTCTCTGCTCCAGCACACTTGATTGAATGGTTGAATGACCTTTTCAGTGTGTCATTAAACTCAGCAACAACATGACTAACTCATCCATTTAAATTAGGCATGCTGGAGCAGAGAAGCATCTAAAACCTTTGACATAATGGCCCTCGAGGACCAGAGTCGACCCTCCTTGTGATTTCAGTGATATGGCGTGATATCAGCTCAACAAAGCCATCTTTCTTTAAGAAAGTCTGCCCCGATCCACTACGCACGCTCATCCACGCTGTGGGAAATTCCATGAAATTAACACCCAGTTAGTGCAGTTACACGTGTTAGCAGGAGCATGTGTTGAAAATCTTTGTTGGTGGCGGGGTTGGGGGGGAATGGGGAAGGTAGGGGCACAGATTTCTAAAAGGGTGGCAAAGTTAAATGAGCCCATAACCTTAAAACAAATCTAATTTTTTCAAAAATTTAGACACTTTATCTTAATTTAAGTAGCTATAAACCAAAATGAAATAAAAATCTGTCAAAGCCCATGTCAATGTTACACTTGCATCATAATTTTCTTTAATATAAAAGTATTGATTTAATTTGATTATCTCCGCTTGGAGGTGGAACTTGAGGTGGTCAGTCTAATTGGACTGGTGGCCCGTGCCCCCGTGGACCCCCCCCCCTCTGGACACGCCCCTGTGTGTGAGAAAAGCCAACAGATAAAACAAACAGAACGAGACTGAGAGTTTGGTGCAAAATATCCTCCTGGTATCTAAAAACAACAAGAGTACACATTTATATCAAAATCTCCGGGGAGGCTTGTTTAGGTTATAGTCTAATAAAGTATTTGAAAAGTGTCTGTAACAGCAGAACTTTTAAAATGATGTAAGTTAAACCATCAAAACACGACGTCACATCATTACTAACATCTGAACCTTTTATTATAGCCCAGCGACCATCAGACTGAAAACTGAAGAAGAGAATGAAAAAACTGGATGCCACCCAACTCTAATTAGATCCAATAAAATACAGCCATCAACACTAAAAGACACTCTGTGGACAGCAGTTAACTTCTCTGGTACAGTTCCAGTGAAGTAAAATCATTAATCCGTCAAAGTTTGGCTTCATTTCCATTTCTGTTCCTGAAATTTGGACATATTAGAGTTGATGATTAAAAATCTTTGAATAAAAGATGCTCATTTGGGGTGAGTCCCTATAAATATGAGATAAATTTACAACTAACAGAGTGATAGGACAACTGATTAGGTCTTAAAGAACGTGATCCAAATCTACATTTTAATAATTTCCTTGATTCTTAATTTCACTTTCATTGATCATCATTTTCATAATTTAATCTAATCAGAAATCCAACTAAGCAAGAGATAATAATCTTGGATGAGTATGCCCAAAACGTTTCAAGGGTCAATACAATAAAACGAAGCAGTAAAATGAATCATGTCATGTAGAAACTTAAAGAGGCAAAAAGCAGCAGACGAGCTGCAGTAAATGAGACCACTGGGATAAAATTACTAAAAATATCAAATTAGCAGAAGAATGTTGAGCTGCTGCATTTTCTTTAACTAATTAGATCCATTTTGTATGTTTCACTGAGATTAAATGTGTTTACAGAGCACATGCAAATTCCCTGATTATCACTTTCTTTATTTGAGAATCAACTAAAGAGTGTTGGATTCATATATTAACACTTTTAACCTCGTTTACTGGTGAGCAGAAGACGCTGTATGATGATGGAGTCTGTGATGCATGGATGCAAATAGAAGGTATTAATATCCCTGGTCCTAAAACTACTGATGTGTAATCCTAATCCAGGAGCTGGAATCTGTGTTGCGGGGAAATCTGAGTGTATGACGAACATATCTCATCTGTGTTAAAAAGGATTCGCCAACAAAAAAAAGATCAAAGGAAGCTCTAAGGTTCATCAGGATGCTACATGATCATCGACAGGCTTTTAATCTGTTTAAATCTGTCAGAAATATAATCTGTCTGAAATGTGTTGGAGTGGATACTTTCTGCAAAGAAATAATCTGAGACAGAGTAACTGTGTATTTTCTTGTGTATTTTCCATGACTTGCAAACTTCTCCTGGTTTTAACTCATGAAGATCACAGATTATTACAACATTGTGGGAAGTGGATTCTGCAAAAGACAGACAAAAAGAATAAGAGAGAAAGAAGTATCGAGGGAGATGAGCCGTTATTTTTAATTCAAGCAGAAATGATTTAATCTGTGTCAAGAAACTCTTCCACATCTGTCTCTGATGTTCAGAGAACTCTAACATAAAGTCACTGATATTCTTTTTAAATCCATTTCATCCATCCATCTTGTTCCATTTATCCAAAATCCGGACATCCTTCTCTCTCTAACGACACATTCCAGCTCCTCATGGGGATCCCAACATGCTCCAAGGCCAGAGAGGATGTATAGATAATCCCTCCAGCAAGTTCTGAGCCTGTTCTTGTGTCTCCACTAAAAAAAAGTTGAGTCAAAAATCATTTTATGAGCGTGAGCACAGAAAACCAGAGGGAGGCAACCAGGATCCATCCTGAAAAGATGCTTGAAGCACCTCAGCTGACTCCTTTGGATGTGGAGGAGCAGCGGCTCGACTTGTCTCTCCCTTATGGATGAATCTCACTTCAGCCACTTGTGTCCAGGATCTTGTTCTTATGATCCCAATCTTGTATCAAGGCAACAGTCAGAACATTGGATAGACCAGTAAACTGAGACTTTACCCGTCAGTTCAGTTCTTTCTTCACCTCAACAGATTAGAATCTTGACCTTCGTTATTGCAGATGAGACCCTGATCTGTCAGTCAGTTTCTTGGGAACAACAAAATCTGCAAACCGTTAAACCTAAAAGGAAACATGATTGCAAGTGTATCATGTACATTTTCCCCCGCATGTAAAAATCTCCTACATTTTCAACACTTCTGACCCTACAAAGCCCATCTTCTCCGTTAAACATGCACACCGGAGTGGAAATTTGCAGGACTGCATGATGAAACGCAGCATGTTTGTTTACACTCATTCATGAGTGGGAAGTTTGAAAGCTCAGCTTTAGCAAAGCCTCTGTGTGAGAAACTGGTAAGTGAACAGGCCAGATGTTATAGAGGCTGCTGCTGCTGATGAGATGGGGTTTAGGAAAGAATTACAGACCCGTGCGTGCTCATCATTTATGCCTCACTAACCTAAACCTGATGTGCATGCTCTTACCAGCAACATGAGTTACATAAATCTATGTAAGCATGTCAAATAAAAGATAACTATTTTCTTTTTACAACCAAGATATAATATCTAATGTTTAGAAAAGCATATCGAGACTAACTAATTGCTGTTTGCACGATTATTTCATGTCATTATGAGGATTTGAAATAAAAAACAAATCAAAGTTTAATCTGTGTAATCAAACGGTGTTGTTTATGATGCCATGAGAAGGTTTTCATCTTCCATTTCATTTAATATAATGTTGCAAAAAAAACCGAAAAAAAAAAAGTCTCCATGAATGATACGGCTTCAAGAAATACAATCTCACAGAGCAGGAGGTTTTTTTCTTCAGAATCCTACCTTTAAAAAAGATGACTGTTCAAATATAAAATCCAACTGAATAAGATCCCCAGAACTTGTGGCACCGCATTCTGGCGCTGAGGCTGGAGGTCCGTCAGTGTCCGCACTGAGCTCTCTGTATCAGCTGCCAAAGGACTCTGCAGCGGCTCTCCGCTGGAATGAATACAGGCAGGGGAGAGACGGAGAGGATGGGGAAACATGCAGGGAAGAGGGGGAGGGGGCAGCAGTGGGGGGTTTACATTAGTGCCTTCAGTCAGTTTCAGGTAAGAAGCGTCTTACAAATAAAGATGAGCTGATTTTTAAACTTCAAGCTTGACTCTAGGATTTCTTTAATTATAATATATTAAAGATAAGAAAAGAAAACCTGGAATCCTCCATCAAAGTTATCAAACTTTGAGGTTCTAGAATAATTTACATTTGATCAATAAGCATATGGTCAAGTTTTTACATTTACATTAAAAAAATGTCACATTTGATAGGGATGCAACGATACCACTGTTTTCAAACCGATACAGATACTTGGATCTGAGTGCTTGCCAATACCGAGTACCAATGCCAATACTTCTACCACACAAAAAAATGCAATGAATTGGAAGACAGGCTTTATTTTCTTCTCTGCTTGTTTTAACTAATGATGGTAAACTAAAAAAAATATATATTAATAAACTGACAAAAAACTAAAATTTTAAGTAAAAAAATAAACATTTTCTGTGACATTACTGCAGCGTTTCCACATTTTCATTTTAACTAACCCATAACAATACAAGTACGTTATAACGGTATCGGCCCCAATAACTGTTACCGGTATCGGTATCGGTGCATCCCTACTAGGGATGTCCCGATCAAGATTTTTTGCCCTCGAGTCCGAGTCTGAGTCATTTGATTTTGAGTATCTGCCGATACAGAGTCCAGATCCGATTTTACATTAAAAAAATGAATAAAAAGGAGCAAATAAACAGATCCAGGATGTTCCTTATGTTGTATTTAATTCACCCTATTTAATATGTAGCTGCAGGAACAGGACAGCCAGCAGTCCTGGGACTGGGACAGCCGGTTGCTGCCACTCCAGCACGTCCTGGGGTTTCCCCAGGGCTCCTTCACGGTGGGGAGTCATGAAGTTGTTACTTGTATGTAAAAACGAACATACCGAGAGCGCATTTCTATACTGTGAGAATGCAGACAGTCCAAACGCACACAAGCCGGTGGACGGACAGTACGTTATTAAATAAAATGTTATGTAATTTAAGGTGATCAGAACAGCAGGCACTGCAGAAAGAGTGACATGATCATGGGCTGTCTTCTGCATGCAGTGAGTGATCCACTCCACTCCATGAATGAGTTTAAGATAATATCATAGGGATTTAATATGACTATAAACGAACACCAGAACTCATGCTAACCCAGCTAGCGAAGCTAGTGGAGCTAACGGGGCAACATTCTCAACACAACATCCACCGAGCCAATTAAAAAGCTTACCTCGAAGAAAATATACACATCGAGGTTTTTATAAGTCCTTGTTACGTTCTCCCAAAAGCAAAACCCAAGTGTGACTCAGGGTTGTTGTCGTATAATCGGAAAACTAACAAAACAGCCCACAACCACACCCAAACTCCAAAACAAAAGTGTACAAATGGGTTCTAAAAGGTAGTAATGAGAACAAAATCCACACTACTACCCATTGATTCTATCAAAGGATAGACGGAATAATATTAATGTGAAGGAAACGATAAACCAAAGGTGGAGATATGAGGAAAACAAAGGTGTATCCTTTTGTGCAAACTGTAAATAGACCAAGTCTTAAACTCACAGAAAGCCAACAATAAATTGACAATCTGATCTCCAAAGTCTCATAACACTACTGACATGTGCTTTGCAAACTTCCCAAAAAGCCATCTGAGAAAGATTCTGCTCTGCCTTATAAAGCCCTCCCACTGATTCCAACAGCAGGTGTGCTCCTCCTCCCAGGTGGAACCTATGAGTCCCAATCAACTGCAGGAACCATGGTAACCAAAACCAAAAACAACAATAGACAAAGAATCCCTCCAGTTTCATCAAATCAATTAGTTTGCATCTAACAATCCATAACAGTCCTCATCTTCTCCACTGTTGTGTAGACTACAGGACTGTTAACATTCACATTTTCATGCACGTTGCGGTCGGTCGTCATAGAAAAGCGTCCCCTCTTAAAATGGTGGCTGCGGGTTGCGAGGGAAACTGTCCCGGATACTGACGTCACAGAAAAAGGTTTATAGATGCGTTAAAAACTAATAAGAATATACATATACTGTATGTCCGAGTCCTGATCGAGAGGTAACGTCCGATTCCGATCGAGTCTGAAACAACGTGATCTAGCCCGATTTCCGATCACGTGATCGGATCTGGACATCCCTAATCCCTACCATTTGACAAATTGAATAGTTTAAGTTTCAACATTATGTAGCTTCTCTTAATATAAAAACAGACAACAACCAGGTAAAATATAGTAATATTGCCAAACTGAATCAAAAGGAAAACATTTTCATTCTGTCCTGTAAAAACTGTCTCAACAAAGAGATTAATAAAACTGTGCATGTGAGTGTAAATGAAGCAACAACATCAAAGAATCCAAATAAATAGTCAAAAAGTAGGATTTGCTTTCCTGCTCCAAATGCACGCCAATAGAGACAGAAAGATATCTGGAACATCATCTTTGTTTGTTTTGGGGTTTTTTTTATAGTTTTTTTTTAACATTTCCCCTACCCAGATCCACTGAGAACAATAATTCACAGTTTTCACATCAGTTAGATGATTCTGTTAAGAAGAATGTTCAAGGCTTTGAGGGTAAATCAGAGGAGACAAAGATGGAAAGAGAACATGAACAAATATTTTTTTAAAAAAAGCTCCAGCTGAGATTTATAATGAAACCTTCAAAAATTTATTTTCAAACTAAAACATTTAGATCTTGTGCTACAAATATGCAAATATAACCATGATCAAACAAAATTTGTAAAAGCTTTATTTAAATATAAGTTTTAAAAATTCAGTAAACTATATCAAAATATGTTCTGTTTTTACTGACAGAAAAAGGATGAAATATTTAAAGTGAAATTAATTTTTCTAAATGTAGTTTATCACCATAATATGTGTGTGTCTTGTACTGCAGTGCTGGAATAAAAACAAACATTTTCATGATATCAACCACAGTTTGGCTGAAAGGACAAGGAGAGAAAAAACAGTTGCAACTACAGAAAATATTTTGGTTTGTTTAGGTTTTTTTCAGCATTTGGCTTCAGTCCAACAGTTTTAAACATCACACGAGGGGATTTTTCTGAAGAAGGATAAGTGAAGATTTTACTGTTTGTATGAAACATTCAAGGTGAGAAACTCTGATCTGGGATCTGTGTGAAGAGACCAGAAGCTGTAGCCTGCGGGTGACTGGAAACAGCTTGTTTAAATCTGTTCAGTTATTTTTGTCACTAATTGGTCACATCTTGCTTGTTAATTCTGCACAAAGACTAAAGTCAGCAAACAAAACAATTAGCATTTTTCCAGGAAACTGCACATTTCCATGAGGTACCTAAAATTACAATTGTAAAGGGAGAACTGAGGCTAGAGAAAATAGATGGATGGACGGTAAATGTCATGTAGTAGTACAGTATGGCACTTTTGTAGTCATTCAGACCACTCAAAGCACTTTAACACTACAAGTTTTACATTCACTCATCCTAATATCTAAATGCACCTCATACGCAAATCAGGGGGCTACATGGGGTTCAGTGTCTTGACCAAGGATAACTCAACATGTGGTTGTAGAGACTGGGATTGATCCAACAACCTTCTGATTGGAAAACAACTGCTCTAACCACTGTGCCAAAGCCATCCCCATGGATAGATGGATGGACAGACGGACGGAAACGTGTGTTGCAGTTGAAATAATCAAGATGTGTTCCACTGTTCTAAAGACGTGAGACAGAAATGACAGTATGAACGACTGTAAGTTCTGAAGAGGTCACAGAAAGAGTCAAGGCCAAACACTCATCACTGCTCGGACTGTTTTTCTCTGTGCAGGACAGGAACGACGTCTCCGGCTCATAAAGCACATCACCTCCTTCTCTTGCAGCTGTCGACCGTCTTTTATGGAATGTGCCATGTGTCACGCTGCAATTTCCTGCTTCTCTGCGTTACAAAGAGGCTCATCAACAGCGTTTCAGTTGTATTTGTCTCCTTTTTTAGAGCCAAGCCAGCTCATCATCAAGTGACCTATTTATTCCGGTCCATAAATAATTTTAGTTAGAAGTAGGAACCCAAGAGCAATGAGGGGGAACGATGCATTTTTCTCCAAATGTTCTCCACGCTTGGTTTCTTTTGTCCTCTTCTTTCAAGAGAAACAGAAAATATTCTCCCCCAAAAAAATCATCTCATGTCAGAAGCATTAGAGCGGTTCCAGTTGTTCTATACAAACATTTGACCTTGCATGTGCACAGTGTGAACTGCAATCAGACGATGTTGTGCCTTTGGGTTGGATTTATTCCAATGTCGTTTCAAGTTTGTGGTTTTTTTTGTTTAGTTTGTTTTTATATTTGTTTTCCTGTAAATTGAACTGATGAGATATTTTACAATTGCAGGCAGTAACAGAGTTTTCCAACACGTTCAATCATTCAAACGGGAATCAGCTGTTGTGACTCTCAGCTGCTTCCACATTAAAATGTACCTCAATATTTCTAAAAATGACTAAGTAATCGCCATTTTTGTGTTTGCTATTGACCAGCTATTACATCCATCTTAAACGGGATTAACAGAGTATCAGATGTAGATGCTCTTCCAATGTTCTAAAAGTTTTATTAACATCTGTCCAGTGGTTCATGAGAGTCACAAACACACCTGCAAAAGCAAAAACATGATCGTGTGTTTAGTTTTTGAATGTGGGCAATTAAACCGACTCGACTTCATGGGTAACAGATCTGTGAAACAAAACTTCAACATGTCAAAAATATAAAATAAAGAGCTCAATACTGTAGATTTTTCTAACAGTTCAATACCTGAGGACAGATTTTGAAGGTTTCAGTATTGAGCTAACGATCTGTTCACGTTGAATCTGAGCAGGAAGCAGCCTGCAGCTGACGGTTAAACTGTTTGTTAATACTGATTAATAATGACAGAAGTTTTCTCATATCTTTGAAAAATGACAAACTGTATGATGTTAGAGATGCATCTACTATCATTCTAAATTAAATACGTGAAAACTTCATCGTCCCAGCAGCTTGTGTACGTGTGAAGGTGTTTGATAGAATGAGGTCAGATGACTTTTAGTTTGAGTTGCTTCCTCAGAAGTGTGAAAGACACCAGGGTGTCCATGAATCTGTGTTACTGAGTCTGACTGTATGTTATCAGAATGCATACTTTTGGATAGTTCCAAGAATCTTTATTTAGATGTAGTTTCTTTTCAGTTTAAACCAAATTATTTTCACTCCTACAAACCAAAACCTTGATGGACTAAATTCTGTGTGTCATCAGTGACACTTTTAACATATAATAAATAATATTTTATCATAGGATTATGTCAATAAACTAATGCTGCCTATAACTAAACAAATGTAAATCATTAAAGAGGCTCTTCCATTAAAAACGTTTTTTCTGAGGTTTCTGTTGAATATTTTAGCTCCACATGTGGGGGCGACTGTGGCTCAGTGGTTAGAGCGGTTGTCCTTCAACTTGAAGGTTGGTGGATTGATCCCGGCTTCCACCGCCACATGTCGAAGTGTCCTTGGGCAACACACTGAACCCCATGTTGCCCCCCGATCTGCGTATTGGGTTGTGTGAGTGTTAGCCCCCACCCTCTCCTGTGTGAATGGGTGAATGACAAAAAAATTGTAGTGTGAAGCGCTTTGGGGGTCGTAGGACCTAATTAAAGCGCTAGACAAGTACACACCATTCACATGTGTTTTTACCTTCATAGTGGGTGTGAAAACAGCACAATAACTTCTCTTTCAGTTTTTTATCTCTCAAGGTGGTGATAATACCCGAGTTCCCCCGAGTCCGAACGGCCTGTATCTGTTTCGTCACAACTTCTTTGTTCGTTAGTATTCGGCAGCTCCCGCAGTTGAAACCACGCCTAGCATGTTGCTGGCTAAAAGCTGTAGCATGAGACGTAGCAAACAGGAAGACACAATGACCTACTTGATCCTTATCAATCAGGCTTTAAGCCAGGCCATTCCACTGAAACCGCTCTTCTCTCAGTTGCAGAGTCACTACGGGTTGCCAGATTGGCTGGTCTCTCCTCAGTACTCGTACTCCTCGATCTGTCTGCTGCTTTCGACACCGTCAACCACCTCATTCTCCTCTCGACGCTATCTAAGCTTGGCATCTCGGGGCCGGTCCTCTCGTGGTTCACCTCGTACCTTGCGGAAAGATCTTTCAGAGTCTCGTGGCATGGACAGATGTCCAGTCTGCATGAGCTGGCGACGGGTGTCCCACAGGGCTCGGTCCTTCGTCCTCTCCTCTTCTCTTTATACACCACCTCATTAGGCGAGATCATTCGCTCCCATGGCTTCTCATACCATTGCTACGCTGACGACACTCAGCTCCTCCTCTCCTTCCCTCCAGACGATACCTCCGTCTCAATGCGGATATCTGCCTGCCTCTCAGATATCTCGGCGTGGATGAGGGATCGCCACCTTCAGCTTAATCTGTCCAAAACTGACCTCATTGTCTGTCCTGCCAGTAACTCCTTACCTCCTCAGATAAGCGTGCAGCTTGACTCAATCACGCTGTTCCCCAAAACCTCCGCCAGAAACCTTGGTGTCATACTGGACAACCAGCTGTCCTTCAAGGAGCAGGTTAACGCCATAGCTCGCTCATGTCGATTCGCTCTTTACAACATCAGGAAAATCAGAGCCTTCCTGACAGACCACACCACACAGCTTCTGGTCCAGGCCCTGGTCTTGTCCCGCATCGACTACTGCAACTCTTTGCTGGCCGGTCTTCCGGCGTCCTCGGTTAAACCTCTGCAGATGATTCAGAACGCAGCAGTGCGTCTGGTCTTCAACCAGCCCAAGAGGGCTCATGTCACTCCATTGCTCATTTCTCTGCACTGGCTTCCAGTTGCAGCACGCATCAAATACAAAGCTCTGCTTCTGGCTTACCAGACTCTAACACACACAGCTCCTACCTACCTTCACTCCTTCATCCAAACCTACATTCCCACGCGTCAGCTACGCTCAGCCGCTGAAAGACGCCTAGCGCTTCCACCACAACGTGGCATGAGATCATGTTCCAAACTCTTCTCCTCTGTTGTGGAATGACCTACCAAACTCAGTCCGATCCTCAGAGTCGGCACCTACTTTTAAGAGCAAACTTAAGACTCACCTCTTTAAAGAACACTTTCAGTCTTAATGTGGAATTGATTTATGAATTATGATAGCGATTTGGGAGTTTATCTCTACAAAAAAAAAAAAAAATTGATACACTTGATGTATCAGCGTCGGAATTAAACTGGACTCCAAACAGTCCGCCTCCTTATATTGTTTCCTTCTCTTTGATTTCTTGCTTGTATGTTCTCTCAATGTAAGTCGCTTTGGATAAAAGCGTCTGCTAAATGACAGTAGTAGTAGCAGTAGTAGTAAGACACGATGTCTGACGTTGCCATGCACAGCAGGGCAGGAAACAGTATACCTTGCTCTCATAGGCTAGTTTGTTAGCCAATCTGAGTCCAGCAAATTCGAATAATGAATATGAACAAGCTGCTGCCGAAACAGTCTGACGGAAGGAGCCGGAACCACCCGAAATTTAATGCAGACAGATTGAAAGGTCTGTTAATAAGTGTTTCCTGACGTTTTTTAGATATAAAATGTTTCATATTACTGGTTAATACTTAAGAAATAACCACAAAGTCCTGAAATTTGTATGAAATGGCCTCTTTAAAAGAAGAAAATAAAAAGTTAAGTTATCTACTGTAACAGACACTGAGCTTTAAGACTGAAAGGAAATTTTAACTGAGACAATATGTATGAAACCTTGAGATTATAGCTGTAGCATCAAAAAGGAACACTGTAAAAACATATTTGTGTGACACTCTTAAATTTCTTTTAAAGATAACAGGTTTTAGGTCAGGTTTCCAAATTGTTACACATTTAGTATGGAGGTAATAAATTCCTGTTTGAAATGATAACTGAAAAATTTATCGACAGGTTTTTTTTTTGTAATGGCTCATTTTCATAGCAGCACAAAATTGTTCAAGTTTAATGGCAGTTATGTCCCTAACGTCAGTGTACGGATTTAAATTTATGATTATGACATCATTAAAATTGATATCTATAAAATATATATTTTTAAATAGCCTCTTCAACAAACGTATAAAAATTGGTAAAGAAAGATTAAAGACCCTTTTTCTGAAAAGGACATAAAATAATTTTTAAGACAAATGGGAACTTTTTTTTAACACTTTAACAGCTACTATCATGCATCCCTCAAAAACAAAATCTTATAAGGATGAACGAATAAACAAAATGACTGAGTTTATTTGCTCTTTTTGCTTATGAATGTGCTTCTACCCACAGAGAGACGGAGATGAAAGGGAGGAAACAAATGTACAAACAGAAGCTCTTCACCTGTCACCCTTTAGGTTGATTTATTATTTTTTTTTTTTGTTTTTATTTATGTATATTTATGCTTATGGAGTTACCCTGGAGCTGCAGTTATGTCCTTTTCTTGCCCTTAAAAAAATGCTGTTGCAGCTGCTGGTAGTTGGTGCCGTAAAGCCACCACCTCCTCCTGATGCTGTTTCTCCTCTGCTGTCTCACTGCCAGCAGTCTGTCCATCCGTCTGTCTGTCCATTTACCCGATCAGGTGGCGGCTCAGCTGATGTGGAATGTCAGCAAAAAGTCAAACTTCTAACACACTCTGGTATTTAGTGATGCAGTTAAGTCCCACTGTGAGGGTTTAAAAAAAGCACAAAAACAGCTAAGGAAAAACATATTTAAACACATTTAGTTTAAAGTTCATAAGTAGTTTAAATCATTAAAGTATTTTGTTCAGTTGGATACTATTGTTTCTTTTTTTCTACTTCAGCTTGTTTATGTTCTTCTGGCTATATTTGTGCCCCAACATGTTAATATGACATCCAACGAAACATTTTACTTTTCGTTTCCAGCATCCTACTTTAACGTTTTTTTTTTGGTTTTCTGTGTCTACCTTTGATTTAAAAGTTACATTTTTCAGTTATGAGATGTGAATGATTCTGTAAAACATTCATCTCTTTTCTACATTTTCAAGCATATTCTTTAAACACTTGGTTTTGAAAACTTCTGCTCACTGTGATGGTTTTCCTCTCACCCTTCATGTTATGCAACAAGCTGGATAAAATATTAAAAAACCATAAACATATACAGTATATGTCCATGAAAAAAACTGCTGCAAACACAAGGAATGTTTCTGTTCTGCTTTGAATAGATCACCACCTAGTGGACAGTCTGATGAGTCCCATCTGTTTTATTAATTATTATTATTATTATTATTATTATTATTATAGATACATTATTTCTGTGATTAGGCAGTTAAACTGAAACTTTTATAGGTTTATTACCATATGTATCATGCTATGCTACGGATCATGTCTTTGATAAAAGTTTTGATCAATTGGTTATCTAACACTTTTTTTGTTGTTAACACAACTAAAACACTGTGAAACAGCAAAAGAGCACAATGTGTCATTAATGTAACATTATTATAAACAAAAACAAACTGCAGATGTCAGCACAGTTTCATGCTGGTTAATTTTCAGCAATAAAAATGAAGGTTTTGATAAAGTATTTAACTTTTATAAGTGAAAGATTCTCTGAATTTGTGTTAAATCGAGAGTTTATTTGTTTACATCTGTTGGTACGAACAGCAGTATGTTTCTACTGAATCTCACAGCCTGTTTAGTTTCTGCTGCGGACGAAGCAAATAGTCCAGTTGTGTGTTTGTGTATCAGCCTGCTGGATCATTGGCACCGTGTAAATACTCACATTGAGTGAGCGGCTCTGCTGATGCTTGAGTCCATTCATTCGTCTCTGGCTCCTGGTAAAAATACGTGAAAGAAACTGCTGTTCAGTTTCACATTCAGATGAGACATTCTGAGTTCTGAAGACATCCAGCAGCCCAACAGCTCATACCTGCAGGTAACAATCACTCTCTGATACCTTCTGATACAAGCTTTCCTTCTTTGTGTGACTGTAAATTCAATTTTGGACTTTATTCGACAGACATGAGGTTTCTGATCCTGTTGGCTGTTTTAAGTGGTAAGTGTTTCTTACGTGTGTTATGGAAAAAAGAAAAGGTTCTTTTTATTTAAAAGCAATGTAAGCTAAAGATCAGCTTTACTTTGAAAATCTGCAGATTTGCAGACTTTTACTGTTTTTATTCCTGGGATTCCTGATGAAAACTTTGCATAAAATTTTTATGACTGTGGAGGTTATTTAGACGGTCATGTTGTTTATTTATACGTTTATTCATTTATTTTTTGTCTGTTAACAAAAAAAAAGTTGGAACTATTTTTAGGATAGGTTGGAAATGGAATGATCAAAATCTGCATCCTGAATTTTTTAAGTGTAAATCCCGTTATGATGAAGACAGAGGTCTGCACTCATGGAGGGTTTTGTAGTTTCCACATTTATCTCAGTTTCTAGAATGTAATTTAGAATTTGTAATTTATAGTTGTCATTAAGGTCTTTATAGTTAAATTGATCATAAATGTAACATATTAGTCCTTTGTGTCCGTAGGGGTTTTTTCTGCCCCCTTTATAAATGAAGATGCAGCAAAGAAGTTTATCAGGCAGAAGAGACAGGTGGGATACTGGGATCCACACAGTCCTCAGAACCAATGGGGTTTCACCATTCAGGAACAGGTAACTATCACATCAAGGTGTTTGTAAAAACTCTTGGAACTCCAAAGAGATGCAAACTAAACTTTAATAAAAACAAAAAATGAAAGGCTGCTGCAAAACACCATAAAACAAAAATGTACACAGGGAAGACATGAATATAAGAACCAGAACTCACAGAATAACAAAATGACAGTAGTGATGCAGGGAAACCAGACATAAAGGATTAAACTGAAAAACAGGACCACCGACAGAATATTAAACTAAAACACCCTCAATTCATAACTGAACAGGGAGTTTACCAGTTCCAAAACCTAAAAAAGTCAGATATGTTTGTGTGGTGGGAAATACAAAGAAAAGACTGCAAACAGCCGCGTGTTTAAGTAAAAACATATAACTGTCTGTCCTCTTCAGGCTAACGAGCAGTGGACGGCTCTTCGATCAGGTGCTCAGTACTACATGGACATTGGTAATCTGATGTTTGACCGCTCCGTGGCTGAGTAAGTGAGACTGGTTTATACTAGATGAAATCCCTTAAAGTCTCATAAGTGAAATAATAGAAACTTCCATTATTTCCATTTATAATGTTTTTTTTACTATTCTATATTTTACTATTTTACTGTGTAAATATGTACATGATAATAGTAAAGTACTAATCCTGTTAAAGATGCAGATCTCTTAGAAATAGTCAGATTAGATATGATAGATGTGGGGTTACAGGATTAAGTTATCTAACTGTAAACACATTAACTGACCTGTTTTCCACCACTTGTTTCAATTTAAGGATTGCAATAAGACCACAGGTGTTTTACAGAGACTTCTTACCGGTATTTTTGTGCTTGGATACGTTGCAGTGAAAACAACAGACTCTACATGGAGATGCTGCGCAACATGCAAGCTCACTTGGACAGCCAGACTCGTCAGCACAGATAGAAAACACAAACGGTAGACGTGACTTACAGACTTGGAGAAGAAGTGCTCTCCAAGAAAAGCCAAAAGCTTTTTTTATTTTGTCCAATCAGTGCGTAATTATGACAGAATTATTTTTAACATGTATTTTCTGCACCAGATCTTGAAATGTACATTTTTAAAACAGCTTTGTGACCAAAAAAAATTTGAATTTTCAATTGAAACTTATGTGTCACAGAAATGATCAAATCTTGTTAAGTTTACTTTTAATCAATTATAAAATGTAAAAAAGTAACAAAAAGTATCTTTATTTATCTTGTATTATTATTATCATTGATACTGATAAAAAAAAACACACACACAAAAAACATTTTACTTCAAATATAAATCTGCCTTAATTGGAGGTTTTATTTACCTTTAAAAAGAGACTGTCTGAAAATCAAATATTTTTTTAGATATTTTGCCTTTTAGGCTTTTTTCTTCTTTTTTATACATCAACAACATCTACAGTTTCATTGAATGAAAAAAACACTCAGTGATCTGGGCGTTTAAAGCTTTATTCATTTGAAACATCTTTATTAATGTAATAAAGTACTCAGCAGTTCAAAAACTAAACCATTTGGGATTAAGTAATCCAAAGTTTTTACAAGGTTTTTACACTTTTTGTGATATACTTTAAATTTACTATCTGTATTGACAAAAATTGTATCTTTTTTTTCTATCAGGGTGATGAAACAAACTTTACTGAACAAAAAACTGTAGAAAAAAAATCATCAGAAGATTCACAAACATGTTTGAAGGTGAAAGAGAAAGTTTCTCTAATAAACGTGTAAAAGTTCTACAAAAACTGGGTCAGCATTTTGTGCATTAAATAAGTGACGGATGAATATATGAGTGAATAATCAGATGGTGGCATTTATTGTAACTGGTTGTGAGGCGTATCTTCATTTCCGGTTGGAGGAGGGATTTTCATGAACATGTGCAGGGCTGGAGTGAAGATCAGGATGGTGCCCAGAATGGAGACTGTAAGGAAAGCCCACAAGAAGATCCGGTCTAATACTTGGGCCACAAACTTCCAGTCCTGTACCACCTGAAGGAAACAAAAGACATTGCATATATTCATAAAACTAAGGCTTGTAGAATTTTTGTTGTTATTTTTTCTGCACACACCTCGGAGATGAAGTGCTCCTTCCGAATATGTCTGCTGATGTAGCGCACTGAATAGATGGCTTTCTCCAACATGGTGGCCCAAGCCTCGTCCTCTTTCCCCTCAGACACAGTCTGTCCAAATGTGTTGCTGCTCGTCCTCTGGCCGCCCCGCCGACCTCCAGATCGAGGCTTCAGCTCAGGACTTTCAGGAGCCAGCTCGGGGTAATGGTACCGGTCGGTGTGTCCTCGCATGCAAAGCAATCTGGGAAGTTTCTGAAGAAAGAGGTTTCGAACCCACGGCGACATCGGGTGATAAGTGGCTGAAGAGCGGTGGTGTACGTTAATGACAAAGACAGTGACGATGATGGAGAGGGTGACAAAGATCATGATGAAGAGCAGGTATTCACCGATGAGCGGAATCACCTTGGAGGAGGACGGGATGATCTCTTCAATAACCAGGAGAAACACAGTGAGCGACACCAGGACAGAAGTGGAGAGCGACAGCTTCTCACCTTCATCTGAAGGGAGGTAAAACACCAGGACCGTCAGAAAGGACAGACCCAAACAGGGGATGATGAGGAAGAGCGTGTAGAACAGCGGTAACCTCTTCAGGATGAAGGAGTAGGTAATGAACGGGTAGGAATACAAGCCATCCTTCCTGTTTCCTTTAGCGCCGGTGGCACTAAGTATCTCCCATTCCCCGTTATCAAAGAAGTCCTTCCTGTCAACATGGTTGTCCATCAGAACCAGGTCCACCATGTTCCCATCATAGGTCCAGGACCCAAACTTCATGGAGCAATTCTGCCGGTCAAAGGGGAAAAAGGTGACATCCATGGTGCAGGCGGATTTGTAACTAGCAGGTGGTGTCCAGGTGATGGCGCCATTGTGCTTCACAATAGCTTTGGTCATCAAGGATCCTTCAAATCGCCCATCAGCACTGAGCACATAAAATCAAAAGTCAGAAAGGATCTCAAACATTTTTAATTGTCCTAACTCTATCTATCCTTTAGCTATAGCATCTTCATTATACTCTCATGTTTATCAGTAGAAAAACTAATAAAACAGAAAATGTGTCCCATACAAGAGGATAAAAAACAAGACTACAGCTACAAGCAGGTGATTATCATAAGCACCTAAAACCTGTGAGACAGGTTCCTCTGCACACCCTGTAGACTTGGCAAACAGCAAATCAGTTTAGGCGTCAAAACGCTGTTGCCAAGGTAATAAGTGCATCAACAAGCAATACAGCAACATTCTAAGATAATCATCAATGTGAAAGAATATATGTCAACCTAATGGGATACAGTACTACTATGTCCAGTCTCATAAGTCCTTGAATGCCTTATTCCAAATGATTATACCACTCTGAAAACCCCAAATATCAGGTTGGGTGATTTTAGCAGTCCCTAGTGGTTAATATTTCACATCCATTACTTTAACTTAACTTTGTGACGTGCAGGAGTCTGACTGTTACATCCTAATAATTAAAAGTCTCTACAAAATTAATTTGCAAGTGCCTTTGCTAAACTGCAACATATTGATGTCCCTTAAGCAACATCAACACACTGAAGCATCGTACTTCTCATACAGGACGATGTCCGGGAGCCAGATATTTTCTGACGGAACTCTGATGGAGGTGATCCCACCGTATTTATCTGGATTCCATCGCAGCTTGAAATCGATCCACTCCTGGTCAACTCAGAAGAAAAAACATCATGCCAATATTTCTAAACAGAATACTTTATGACCCTAAAACGGGTTTAAAATTGTATATTCACAGGTCCAAGTGATATGGTTCATAGTGAAAACTTACCTGAGTGAGCCAAACATTTGTTGTCATCAGCTGATTTTTCTCATCCTTAAAAATAAAAGAAGAAAAAACTATATTTTAGAAATGATTATTCAATGGGTGAAATAAAATTAAAAATCAGTGTAAACAACAAACATTTACATGAATCACAGGTCAACAATACTGTAGCACTAAAAATATGATGAGTCTTTCTTCAGGTTTTTATGTAAAATTTATATTTGCATTAATATTGTTCTTGACAAACTCTTTTTTTATATTTGTTTCATCTGCTAAACTTTCACCAGCTGTTCACGGGAAAAAAAAAAAGATAATTTAATTACAGAAGAACATCAGTATAATTGAATTGATTGTTTACTGTGCCATGATTTTTAAAACTTTCTAGTTCAGTCACTCATTTGAAAAAGCAAGTGTTTCACTGGGATGTAACTTTTGGTGACAACTTTTAAATTGTATAAATGAGGTAGTTTGAAAATGTCTCTAAACTTTCCTAAAAATGGTTTTTCAGTTTCCTCCTGTGAGTCTCAAGCCCTCCAGTTAAATACATATATTTTTTGAAAGCGTTGAATCTAAATTTTGACTGTTTGGAAACAGAGATGAGAACCTAAAACTTAAACAAGAATAAATTAGGACAATTTAAAACTAAATTATAACAAGAAATTTGCACATTTGTAACTGATGTCACAACTTTTAACAGTCGAAACATGAAAAATTGTCATAAATACAGATTCTAACTGAAAAATTAGCATTTTTTCTTGCAGTTCTGTCTCCAACAAGTCACCAGCAGCTGCAGCCAAGTGAGAACTGACACTGAATAAGACTGAATTAAAAATGGCAGCTTATTTTTTCCCCAATTTCACTCACTTATTTTTCTTTAGCAAAAAACAAAAAGGAAAAGAAACACTAGATTAATGCTGTGAGCTGATACCCAAACTAAAGCAACATAAGCTGTAAACAGAAAAAGACACAAACTGAGAGACGTAGAGCAGTAAACTTTGGATCATTTCCACATCACTGCAGACAGGTCTGAGATGCATGAGGAAAGGCAACGTGTCAAGTGAAAGAGATGTATCCAAAACTGCAGCAGTTCATCCAGTCCAAGCCTCAGCTGTCAGTGTAAGTTGGATGGTTTGGTGATTACACAGACCAGATGTGAACCATAATCTAATACTGAGCCATGCAGCAGCCCTGTGAGACTCAGGGGAAGAACACAGCAGAGCCAAGCTGTTGTGTTTACAGTTAGTTCTTGTGCCATTTCTCTTTTCCAGACTCTTTTTGGTCCAAAAGTGGAGGAGCCTTGTTTTATTCATTTTCCTGCAGAGGGGAAAAGACTGACAAGCTCAATCCTAACAGGTTGAGATGAATATTTCAAACATAGAAAAGTGCTTCTTCCATTAGTTTCTTCAGGTTTTTCTTTGTGAACACCTAAACTATCTCATCTCGATCGCAGACCTCTTCTGAAATATTAAAAGAACACTCCAAAAGAGACCAGATAGCTGCAGATACTGCTTATTTTAAAAGAGACGGAAAGCTCCAAACTGTGTAGCTGTTGATGGTTTATTTGGCTCCAGAACCATGAATAGTGACAATGATGAACGATAGCTGTGGGTTTTCATTCTTGAGATGGATGAATCATTTACTTCAGTTACATGAGACATTTTTAGTCATTAAGGCTCATATGCAGCTGTATTTAAGTGAAATCCTGTTGTATTTTTTCAACCATAATCTGCACAGAGACATGGGACTATAAGCCCCGCCCACTCACCCACACTCTACTACTGAGATATTTTTGTGTATGAAACAATTACAGGTAATTGCATAAGAAAAATGAATTTTTGAACATGCAAGCAGCAGGTTAAGAATTATGTGAAACAAAAGGAGTCAACACCTGGAAACAGCTGGGGTCTTTAGCTTCCATATTCCATTCTTGGATCTATCTTTTCATGGAATTCTATAGTAGAAATGAAATTATATATTTTATATTTGTTGTTGTCGAAAATGATAAATCTTCAAAGAGTAAAATTGCCCCCCACCACACCCCTTTCCTGTATCAGTTCAGGATAGAGAGACCAAACACCTGCTGTCTTTTGGCCACAAGGTGTCACTGTAACCCACAGAGTGGACCTTTAAAAGCAGATCAAAATCAAAGAATTTGATCATTGTGTACCTAATATACAACAAACTGTAAAAATATATGTAGATATATCTCCGCAAGAACTCTCCTACAGTTAGAAAAACTTTAATCTAATTCACATAAACTGATTCAATATCTGAAGAATTCTGCTTCGAGGTAGTCTGTGTACTCATGAGGCATATTAATAACTCAAATTGCTTTGTTTATTTTTTCATTAAGTTGTTTAGTACTGCAGGTTTTTTGCCTTTTAAACCAGTATAATCACCATTGATTTTCACTAAAATGTACCTTTGAAAATAAAGTGTTTTTATGTGTAAACAATTTTTGTCTGGCCATCTTCAGGTTTGGTGTTGATCAGGGTGAAAGAGAAACGTAATTAATAAATAAAAAAAACTGTAAACAAATATTGTGTTTGTATTTGTAGATGCCATCTCACCACATCAACCAGCTGAGAGATCTTGAGTCCAAAGCGTACTTTAATGGTGTCATTGGCTCGTTGGATGGGTCTCACCCAGCGCTGGTAGCCTTGGAAAAGGTTCTTCAGCAGAGCGTCTTCCATCTCGGCCAGAGAGACAAACTTATCCGGGCCTGGAGAAGAAGGGAGGAGAGTCGGTTAATAGCTATTCACAACTTTTAGTACTTTCCAATTTTAAGGCTGGAGAAGATTCAGATAAGTGGGTATTATATATTTTTATAATTAAAATTCAGTCAAATAATCTGATCATCTGACTGATCACCTGATCTGCTACAGAGAAGAAGTTCTGATGTTCTGTGTTGCACTGGATGCAGATTCAGCAGAAATTATGTAATCATTGGTAAATAAGAGTAAAGTATCCTCCAGGAGTTTATCATGACTCCTGTCTGCACATTCAAGGACAGTGGTAAAAGCTGATATCTGACTCCAGTGTGTGATGAACAAACAACTTTAACGGAGGCTACTCTGCACTTTCATCTGACTGCATGAAAACTTATTGGAAAACACACACACATCCTAAAATATTCTTATTTATTTCATTACTGTAAAAACATTCATATCTTAGCACTTTCTGAAACAAATCTCTCTTGATCAGAACATCTTAAAAGTACGTGGCGACTGATTTTGGAGATAGAGCAGTTTTAACTGTTTAATACAAGATTTTGCGGACTTCATTAGATCTTTAACGCTGCTTGTTTGTCACGAGGTTATTTCTTACTTGTATATATTTATATAAACTAGATAAACGGTGTGTTTTCTCACCTTGAACAGCAGCCTGGATCCGCGGATACAGCGACATGAGGAGGAGGAGGGGGAGTGCCACCAACTTCATATTGTTCCGATCCAAACGGGAGCGCGCGCTCATCTGCTCCTGATCCCCGTTTAGTTGGAGAACATCACGATGTAAGAAGCATCGAGGTTTCCATCAGTGTAGAAATATCACCGTTTTCCAGAAGCAAGGAGCACAATGTGACGGTGTGCGCGCGCTGCGACTCCTGTCGAGGCGTTACGGGAAGCGGAGCAGCGGGGAGGCTCTCCAAGGAGGAGGAGGAGGAGGAGGAGGAGGAGGAGGTGGGGGGTGCCCGGCCCTCTGGTACCCAGACAGAGTTTTAAAGGGGCTTAAATCCAGAGCGAGTCTGTATTTGTTTCTGCCTGTGTTGACAGGTCTGACCTGTCACTCACCTGTCACATCACTCAGTCCTCTTCACACAAACAGAAGAACAGAAATAAGCAACTCTCTGTAGCTGTAAATTAGAATATTTAAACTGTCTTCAGTTTTTGTCTGTTGGTTCACAAGTTCCATCTCTGACACTCGTAATGTTTCTGGTCTTTAGTTGTCAAGAACGGACATGAAGAAGTGGTTTAAACTCTACATACATATATAAACACATGGAAAACAGATTAAACAAAGCATGAAGGACAAGAAGCACAAAACTGAACAGAAAGATTGATTCACTAAAAGGAGATGCAGAAAGATCCAAACACACCCGTTGATGGTGAGATTGTTTCTACATCACAGCAAATGTAAAGGATGCAGAAACTTCCCAGGACTACAGACTCTAAAACTCATTCAGAAACATCACGTGTGCTGCAGCTAATCAGGCGTAAAGCACAGATTTATTTGAATGTATTCTTTCTCTTTTATTTAGCAAGCAAACGCTGGATTCCTCAGACTCCATCTCCTCTATACTCCTCCTTTCTTCTTCTCCATGGGTGTAAGTGTCAGGGATAACAGGAGTCTGATTATCACAATGAAATTATTCTAATTTTCTGCTCCACTTGGAGCCGTGGAACAGGCAGCTGCTGCCTCTGAGATCGTCCAGTTCCCCTCGACGCTAATCATTTGGAAACAAAAATCCTCGCCGGCTGGAAACCTGCCGATCCCTTCCCAGCTGACTGTGGGCGGCTGCTCAACGCGTGTCTGTGTTAGTGTATGGAAGAAAGTGTGAAAGTATGTATTTTCTCCCTCTGCATGTTTACCAAGTGTTAGAGTCTGTTTGTGTGTTTTCCTCTCTCGCCTCTGTTTGGGGTTGTTTTTCTTTTCTCATCTGTTGTTGAAGCTCATAATTAAGGCATGCATAATTTCACTTGGTGCTGAAATCTTAGAGTGATAAAAGGAAACAGCCCTGTCTCTGCAGGCCCGAAGGCTTAATCCTAATATGTTTGTTATTCAAAGGATTGTTTTAGAAAAGTTGGTGATAAAGAAAAGAAGAAAATAGAGCCAAAGTAAATAAATAAATAATTTGGGTAGTTGAACAGAAAACACAAAGCCTGAGATCTCACACTGACACAGATACCAGCAGATCAAAAGGGATTTTTTTTTTCCCCCTAAAAATCTAACTCAGAATAATCTGATCCAAAATCCCAGATTTGCTGTTAGTTTTTCATCTTCGCTTTTGATATTTTAAAGAATAAACCAGCAGATAAAAAATGTCAAGATCAAATACATAAAATGGATTCAAGTTTTGTCATATAAAGATAAAAGGAGCTTCTCCATCCTCTTCTGTTGAGTAAAAGTGACGTCAACATATCTTTTGTGTTTTGGGAGCCCAAGTCTGTAGACTGTGTTCACTCACCTGGTCACAATTAGGGTGTTTCAATTTACAGGTGTATCCATTAAAGGTTCTGTTTCCTGCTATTTTACAGCTTTCAACCTCTGTGATAGGTACATATATGATCAAATCTTACCTTTGGTGTTATATAGTCTTAATTTGTCCTGAAATATAATTTATATTCTCCAGTTATTCTCCGACCAGGAAGTAAAACACTTGGTTTACCTAAAATCCCATCTCTCCTCCAGGCCCCCTCTTTGTGAGTGCTGCCCTTCGAGCTGCCTGAATAAAATGATTAAAGAGGCCCTTCCATTAAAAACAGTTTTTCTGAGGTTTCTGTTGAATATTTTAGCTCCATATGTGTTCTTACCTTCATAGTGGGTGTGAAAACAGGTCAACAATTTATCTTTCAGTTTTAATCTCTCAAACTACGCAGGTGGTGATAACACCCGAGTTCTCCCAAGTCCGAACGGCCTGTATCTGTTTCATCACAACTCCTTTGTTCATTAGTATTCATCAGCTCCCGCAGTTGAAACCACGCCTAGCATGCTGCTAGCTAAAAGCTGTTAGCATAAGACGTAACAAACAGGAAGACACGACGTCTGATTTTACCATGTGCAGCGGGACAGGAAACAGTATACCTTGCTCTGATAGGTTAGTTTGTTAGTCAATCTGAGTCCAGCAAACTCGAATAATAAATATGAACAAGCTGCTGCTTGAGCCTGACGGAAGGAGCCGGAACCACCCGAATTTTAATGCAGACAGATTGAAAGGTCTGTTAATCAGTGTTTCCTGACATTTTTTAGATATAAAATGTTTCATATTACTGGTTAATACTTAAGAAATAACCAGAAAGTCCTGAAATTTGTATGAAATGGCCTCTTTAATAAATTCCTGTCACTCTCACAGCCAAATCCATATTTTCACTGAGACATTTTTAGAAAGTAAAATACTACAAAACGGTGGTGCTTAGTGCTTCAGACTCTCGCAGCTCTGGGCGTGTGTGTTTATTCTGTAGGGGCAGCGCGGACACGCCGGGCATTGAGGCAAATTTTAGTTCAGCGAGTTTATGTTTGACTGGAAAAAGTTCTAATGAAGAAGTAAAAATACATCCTTGTCCTGATGACACATTTCTACAACTGATTACATGACAGGAAACATGACACGTCAGTCTGGATGCTCAATCTGATTTTCCTTTTGATTTCATCCAGCTGATAAAAACAAGCAGCAATCAGCTGTGCACTCAGAGGCCCGTCACACAGACACTGTGTCAATATAGTCTCTCTCTGACAACAAGCAGCAGCAATTAGCTGTAAAACACAGCAGATCAAACTGTAATTGGCAGCTTATGTTTGTCTGAGTTTGTTATTTGTATCGCAGAGGCATCAAACTCTTCCAAAAGCACCAACACAAGGTTAATTGAAGGTCATTCCTACAGATCACATTCATTTTAAGAAAACACTGACATTTAAAAGCAGAATGTTTATTCTAGAGACTTAAATGTTGAGAACTTAATTGTGAGTCAGATGACTGTTTTTATCAAATACATAATAGAAACATAAATATATTATGTAAAATATGTACATTTAGTCTTAATAAAAAACAGTCAGCAGTAGCAGATCATACCAAACTCATGCAAACCTGAAAGTGAAACAGAAGACTCTACCTTTACAAAAAAATACAGATATATATAAAAATAAAAACAACTCGGATATTAAAAACATTTCTACACCTGCACATGGAAGGAATTTAAATATCTTGATAATATTTGATATAGTGTAAACAATAACTTGTATAATAGAGCTAGAATTTAAAAAAGCTGTTTCACTGTTTTAAAACTATTTAGATGTTAAAAAGCAGCTAAAACACACTTTTTAAACTAGCTTTTGCCTAGATTTATCTGTTTTTATTCTTTTATGTGTCACAATGTATTTTAATATAACGCACTTTGTGATTTTTATCTTGAAAGGTGCTATATAAATAAAGTTGTACTGACTTAGTGAAGGCTTCATCACTTCTAACTGATGTTTCCTCGACTCCTCATCAGTTCCTCAGGTAGACATTCAGCTCTCAGGGATAAAACTCAGTCCTTTAAATAGAATATTTTACTCACTCTGAACTGTAAGTACAGATGGTTTGAAGGAGGACTGAAGGATGCAATCTGTGTTAAACTATAAAAAAAGAGTTCTAAGTAGATAAGATTTAGCACCAACTGTCAGGCACAGTCGTTGCATCCCTAGAGGCTGAGTTGACACCATACGCAGCATAATTCACGAAATCCTAATGTTTCATATGATTACTGTGAATAAGAGACACAGCAAAAGGCTCACACAAGAATATTAAGAATTAACCTGGGATTACAGTTGGCACGTTTTGAAGACAGGAGACTTTTTTTGTTTGTGCAGTAGAATTATTGTTCATTAAAAATGGTTAAAATAAGTAAAATAAGCTGTACGTACATTTTGGGACACAGTAAACTCAGAAGATTCAGCCATCAAATAAGTGCAAGACTGTGTCCACCCACTTGTGCATGCAAATTATGTAGAGTTTAGTCTTAGTTAGGCTTGTACTTGCTGTATGGCAGTCTGTGTGTGCACAGCCATGCATATCTATAAATGCACATGTATGGTTGCCTCACTGATGCAGAAACCCCTCTGGACTCTGCAGTCATGGGTCTGAACACAGATGAAGGCTGGGTGTGTGTTTCATCCTCATGTTTCTGCCCACGAGGAGTTAAAAGTGTTTGGATTCCAAAGAAAAATCTCGTTTTCTGTTTCTCATCAAGAGTCACAAGAGTATCGTGTACTGTTCGGTCCTCTTCTGAACACATCAGACAAATAATGAGGTTTCGAGTGTCACTCAACCCCAAATACTGCAGGTCGCATTTAATAACTTGAAATGTTTGTACACTAGAAGAGTCATCATCATGAGCTCCATTTAAACGGTTTCACTTTGTATCTACACACAAGGTTTTTTTTACTAAGAGTAATTTTTTTTTTGTCGAGGTCTGTGTTTGATCCATGAGATTTCAGCATTCTGCACTTTACTGTGTTCACAGGTGTCATTTGAGGTGCTAAAATGGCGACATTGGTAGAAGTGAAGGATACTGTCGCTGTCCGAGGTGCTGATTCTGTTCACGGTTTCTTTTTTTTCTCCTAGAAGTTCCTATGAAAGTGTTTACGAAGTGTGGTTTGCGTCTGCATTTTCACACTTTTATGATAAGACAAGAAGCTAAGGGAAGGGCAACGCCTCTTCTATAAACTGGCAGGGAATGAAACACATCAGCTCTGTTCATTTTATTAAACAAGGTTAGTGAGCCAGAGTAGATACTGACAAAATACGAAATACGATCACTTGGAAATCCTGTAAAAAGAAATAAAACTCCTGTCACCACTGTGGCTAATTCCTGTAGATTTGCTGAAGAATCCGAGAGGGATTAAATGGAGGATGAAAGCTCTTGTGATCCAGTTTCATTGTGACTTTCCAACACTTTCTCTTTCCAGTCGTCAAGTGTGGGATGATTATTTCAGCCTGAACGGCTGTGTTGGTGCCCATCTGTTTGGCTATTAAAACCCAAGCAGAGGTCTGTACAATCGTGCAACAACGGTGAAGTAGATTCATTAAACACATGTCTAAGTTGTTTTATGTTCTGGCTTCTGATTTTATTTCCTTTTTTTTTTATTTTTTCAAAATAGAATTTGTGTTTTTCTCACAAACCCCCCAAATCTTTTCTTTTATTATCTTTTCTTCCAGCAGAATATTTGTTTGCAATTCCAAGACAATGGTTCTTCATCCAGCTATGAATATTCATCAAAGAGTAAAATTAGAAGCTTGCTCTTTACGGGTGAACGTGCATTTGTAGTGGGTGTGCGCAGCTTTCTAACTCAAGTAGCAGCCACTTTAGAGAAGACCCTGGATTCATGTGTGCATGTGTTCAGAAGGCTCCCAATGGAATGAATTATTTAGCTGAGAGTCTCCTTTGCTTATCCATGGTTGACTGGCTGCAGGCATGTACGGTTCTGCTCCCAGTGACAGAAGAGAGCAGCTTAATTCACCATTCACCCCTCTGCAGAATGACCCCACCTAAACCTTTCTACTGAATGTGCAGGCAGAAGTCCCTTCATCTCATTATCCCTTCCATGTAGAGAAAGTAAAAAAATAACAACAACAACTTTGATGTTTAAAATACAAGAGGGAGCATACAAAAGGAGATAAAAAGGGATCTCAGCCTCCAAAAAGTTGTTTTTATTCTACAGACAATGTGTCTACAATAACTGAAAAGTCCTCCTTCTGATGCAAAAGCCGTGACAAGTCCGTCATCCATGAGTCCCACCATCCAGGGGTTGGAGTCTAACAGCTGGAGTTGACAGCGACGAATCGTGTAAAGTATTCATCCATGTGGCAGATTTAATAATGTATTATCACCGAATTTATCACTCAGAGCTTTGCGGCACTCCACATTCCTCTAGCTGCCTCTTGAAAAACAATGATTCAAAGATCTGCAGCTTTGAAAGATATCAAAGTTACAGCGTTTCCAACTCAGGCTAAGTTGCTGCGGCTTTCTAGAAGCAGACACTTTCTTAGTCTCTCTCCAAATATCGGAGCTGTTGAACAGTAGCAGCTTTGTCTTTGAGCAGAATGAAGTTTAATGAAGAGAAAGGGGATAAAAGAACACAAAGATGTTGGGTTTGTTTACTATTGCTCTTGCTACTTTATTAGTTTGAGAGTTATGCAGTCATTTGGTGGAAAGCTTGTTAGTATTTTGCATGCACCGGAAGATTAATGTCCAAATATAGATACTTCATGGAGGTCCTCATCTTGTGTGTCAGGCTTCAAACTGAGACAGACTGTATCTCTGCAGAATGGATTCTGCTGCATCTCCATATTTAGCCTCCATCCCTCCTATAATCCTCATGAAGTGAGACCTGTGCTGCCAAGAGCAAAGAGAAACTCACATATAGATACGGGTAATCTGTCATCATCTCAGCCTCTGTCACGTCCTCAGGTGTCATGTGCAACTTCTCCTCTTGATCACACGTACACACACATAGACAAGTGTGTTCACTGGACACACACATAGAAGGGATTAGTGTGGATGGTTGAGCTGTTTGCAGCCACAGGCTGAGATAGTCAAAGCCAGAGTCAGACTCTAATGCAACCTGAGGGGGAAACGGACTGCAGTGTCTGTCTTCACCATGCTGACGTTGCAGTGGGTCTATGTCAGAGCTAACGCGTTTAGACCCATCAGTGACCTCTGAGGGGAACGGAAATCTAGATAAATGTAGTGCAAGCTTCACTCTTTAACCCAAATTCTGTCTTGATTTAATTACGCATTATTTCAGTATTTTAAAGAATTTAACGTGTCATAAAGAACTTTTTGCTTGAAGAACATAAGAGATAAATCATTTTCAACTCAACAAGCACTGTCAATAAAATCCTCACGCCTTGTTTTAAGTAGAACTGAGATGTTCATCCGTCCTCCACACCCACTTGTTTTTCTTCATGGTTGTTGTGAGCTGATCCAGGAGTCACTGGACAAGAAGTGGTGTACATCCAGGACAGGTTACCAGTCCATCAAAGGGCAGAAATAAAACATTGTTTTCATTCTTCCCATGCAACAGCAAACAGCTTCAATTAATGTTTTAAAATCCAATTTTATTTGATGAAACTAACTTTGTGGATGTTTCTTTCACAATAAAACCAATTCTAGTTTTGCTTAATAAAATGAATAAGCATGTTACTTAACAATGAATTATAAAAGAGCATTTCTTCACCCTCACTGTATATGCCAGTGTAATCTGCTGACTGTGTGTGATATCAAAAAATGTTTCTCTCTGTCCTTTTGCTGTTATTTGTTCTTATATTTCACCTTCATCATCTCTTTTCCCCTCAACCTCCAGCTTCTTTCTCATCGAGAGGATTTGTGTTTTTACCATACGGCTTCGAAATGACATGTTTTTTCTTATAATGTACAACTATACAGATAACAAAGCTTCAGAGCAACTGCTCACACAAGATCTGAAGATTTAGGATCTGCATCATGTCTTTGAATTAATGACAGTGAGCTGATATTGGACTGAAAACTCTGCTGGTTCTGTGTGACAGGATTATAGTGAAGTTTTTCCATTAAAAACATCAAAAATAACTTAAAGAGTTTATATATAGTATATATATATATATATATATATGTATATATATGCACACGGAATGCAGAATTAAACACAGGTAGGAGACGGGATAAACAAAACATACGAAGAAGAAAAAAGGGGGAGTCTCAGTGAGTTTAATTCACACAAACTGTTAAATTAATCGATTTACTGTTGTGGGACAATCACTTCAAGAAAAGCGAGGTAAATCCTGAACAGGTCATCAGTCTGTCACAGGGTCATAAATAGACAAACCGTTTTGGTATCACCAGTTTCCCATATATTTTGGTCTGTGGGAGGAAATTGGAGTCTGTGGAGAAAGTCCAGGTCTGGAACCTTCTACCCTCTTGCAGCAGGGTATCAGTGCAAACCTGGACCACCATTTTACTGCTTTGCTTCTACTGATTTTGAAAGAACTGACGTCATTGGCGGACGTACAAAACTGATCAGAAATTAGCCAAATTTTGAAACACATGGCAGTTAGACTGCAAAGTTGAGCTGATTTGTAATGATTGTTTGGACCAGACTCAATACAGGTTCAGACATCAGTGGGACGTTAGACTGTTGTGAGTATTTCACTGTAAAAATCTTACATACTGTACCTTTAAAGGGACAAATGCGGGTTAGCAGAATCCGTTAGCAATCCACATCAAAACAAATTAATCTTCTTCTTCTGTCAAAACCATTATCCAAAATCCAAGAACACAACAGCATGTTTCAGTACCGCAGTGAGCCGTGGAGTTGAGCACATCAAATGACAAGAACCGTGGTCCAAACAGAAAAGAGATCCAACTCCAGGTGAGCACTGTGAGAGGAATCCATGATGGGTCGAGAACCAGATCAAGTCAGTGGGAAGCAAAGGTCAGTACACTGTGGTAAATAATACCACATAGAACATGGAACACATGTTCTAACATGAAACATAGTAGATAAGCTAACTGATATAAGTCAGACTGCAGCTTAAACAGGACAGAGTAGAATCAGAGTCACAGGAGCTACACAGGTGTGTAAGATCACACTGATTACCGATAAGAGGCTGGGAAACCATGACAACCCACAAACAAGTGGCTCTTACTTGAATTCATGACATGGTATTAAGATTTTCAGTCAGTCATTATCTGGACCCAAATATTCCTGTTCAGGGTCACAAACGCTGCTGCCTGTCTCCAGCAGTCACTGGGCGAGAGGCGGGGTCACACCTGGACAGGTCGCCAATCCATCACAGGTATAAAGATTGTATATGTATAATTTATCAGTGATCAGATGTTTGCGTGAATGTTTTAGGAACAATGTTAGAAATATGTTTTTAAAGGAGCCTATAGATGAAAAATTCATGTTTATATAAAATGACACGTATATTTCAGACGTTTGTTGCTTCACTTTAGAGAAGTGGTTCTCAAATTTTTAACATTGGGCCTTTATTTGAGCAATAAGGATCAGGATTTACTCTCACACCACATTAGCCATTAAATTACCATAGAAACATGATCTGATCTGTGTAACACAAACAAAAACAACAACAAACAAACACTTCAAATGACTAAAAAATAAAATAATAAAAAATATGAGGGACAATGCACCTCCATGACACTGGTGAGCCCCACGCTTTGAGAATCACTGCTTTAAAGTCAAACATGGCAACCAAAAATTTCTCATTAGGTAGTTTCAGTTTCTCCTTATTCATATCGTTTTAATCCTTGATTTAATTAAAAGGAACTGAAGAAAAATGCATTAAATAAATACAAATAGCACCAGTTGTACAAAAGCAGACAACCATCTTCTTTGTTTTAGAAAAAAAATAAAAGAGGCATTAAAAAAAACAGAAAATACAATAACCAAAACGTTAAAACCATAAACTAAACTCATAATATGGGACGACAGCAGTTTAGTTGTTTTCACAAGTTTATTCTACTTTGTGTGATTCAAAGTTTTTCTTTATTTTACAGGTTTTCAGTGATAATTTCAAAATGCATGTGTAGTGCATACTTACACTTAAAAACACATCATCATTAAAGGTGTGTGGCCATAACCAGTGTAGTTCTCTGAAGCCATGCACAACACATCTGTAAACATCTGTAAACCAGGTTACTTCCAAGGAAACACAATGACTGATTGCAGATTTTGAAAAAAAGAGAAAATATGCATTAAATCCTCATCTGCACTCAGAAGACATTTAGATTTGTGCTATGCCGTTCTCAAACTGAAACATCTTTTATTGCAATAATCTACAATGACAAAGTGCTTTTGTAGAAGTTATTCTTCCCTTTTAGGGATTAAAGTTTTCCGGAGTTTGTTTTACCCTTTTTAGTCAAATACACATAGAAATTGCAGCAGCAAAGAGGGACAGAAGATGAGAGTGAAAAGATTTCGGGAGTGGCACCAGAGAGGAAAAAAAAAAAAACAAAGACAGGGAGGCGAACTGGGTAATCAGATCTGACAAAACTGTGATCGAGAGGAGGAGACCAGATAACAGCATTGCTAGGAAGCTGAAAGGGCAAAATATATGAGGGGTGTGACATATATCATATAGGGGCTGAAAGTGATGGCTGATAAGTCCCAGAGAAGAGTAAGAGGCTGATTGAAGAGTGACAAAAGCTGGAAAAGAAGAACACTAATGCTCTTGTGTTTGATGTGACACTGCAGCAAGATGGATAATTCCCAGAGAAATTCAAGTGAGACAGAAAGAAGCAGATGAAAAGAGAGAGAGAGGAAAAAAAGACAAGGACAAAGACAAGTGTCTCATTTCAAGAAGCTGATGAGCGGCTGGAGGAAGAGTCCCAGAGTTCCCAACACACACACCGTCACAAAAACCCAGAGGAAAATCCTGTCAATGACCATGGCAACATACTTCCAGTCATCTTCAACCTAAACAGAGAGAGAGGGGAAAGGATCAGTAGTATGAGCATAAATATACAAAAAATATCCAAATACCATGATGTCATTTGCAACAGTACTTTCTCTCTTCTTTTAAATACTTCCTGAAGTTTTTGTTCAGTGGTGATAATACGTTTTATTAAGAAATGGCACAAACATTGAACTCAGTGCACGTTTTAATAAAGTATATTCTAAATTGTGTTCTACTGAATTGCTGACAAGAATGTCAAAAGATTAAGGTCAGCAGAGTGTGAGGATCTTTAAAATTAAATTTTTGTATGATGTGTCATCAAAAAATGACTTCCTTTGATTTTAAATAATCACATAGAATTACATCTACATTTGTTATGAATTTGTTATTATGAAAAATCCACTTTTTCTGGGATTTGGGGTGTTATTGTATGTCTGTGGTGCATATACACGCATACAAATTTTGAAAAAAAAAAACATCCGTGTTTTGAGTGAGATAGAGGTTTCTGAATTCGTCCTGCCTTCACTCTATAAGTGAGCTGTTTAAAATTGTCGCATTCTACATCACAAGCCGGGAGAGGGTTGTGCTCTGATGGGGTTCACACACCCTCTGAGAACTTTCTCCACCCACCAAGTACAGCAGTAACTTCCTCGGACACCCGTAAATTCTTTTACAGATTGGAAACCTCTGGTTCAGATTAGGAAACTCAACCACTCAAAATGCTGTTGTTGGCTGATCAGAAGAACACAAAACACTTCATCAGGTCCCAGTCGAAGAGAACAGAAGAGCGGCATGGGTTGAATTTATTTATAATAGAAGTGTCCCTGCTACAGTTGGCAAAAAATGACCAGAGCCGATCTGCTGCTAACGAAGCGCTAACACTGTCACCGGAGCCGATCTGCTGTCAAAGAAGAGCTAACACTGTCACCGGAGCCGATCTGCTGCTAATGAAGAGCTAACAATGTCACTGGAGCCGATCTGCTGCTAATGTAGAGCTAACACTGTCACTGGAGCCGA
>SSNP01000019.1:4587381-4623548 GCA_006937955.1 Pachypanchax playfairii
GGAGCCGATCTGCTGCTAATGTAGAGCTAACACTGTCACTGGAGCCGATCTGCTGCTAACATCACACAACCTGGTTGAGAATGGTCAGATCAATTTCAGTCATACTAAATCAAGACAAAACCCCCAAAATTCAGAAAGGCCCAAAGAAGTTTCCCCTGACACAGGATGAACCAGAACCCCTCAAGTCTGTGAGATAACATAAACACTGTCCTGTATGAGGTTTTACAGGTGTGAGGAATAAGATAATGAGACTATAAAGCTATTGAGTTTCTGAAGAAGGAAAATGACGATCCTGCGTAGCTCAGAGAAAGATCCCAGTGTTGCTAAGAAAAGATGAAGCTGAAGCAGAGATATCAGCACCATCCAGAGTGTGAGGAAGGCCTACACAAATCCCTGCTTCTGCAACAAACAAGCAGCTTTAAACTCCCAATATAGACATGTGTAAAGGCTTTCTAGACTGTTTACTGAAAAAAAATTACTCAACAACGCAAAGGAGGTGCATTTTTTGTACACATATTCACTGTATTTTTGTGTATTTAGGGGGAAAACTGCCCATTCAGTTAAAGTAAAACAGTCTAATTACTGTAAAATCAGGGAAAATTTAGAAATTAGGGCCTAATTGTTACATTTCTTAACATTTGTCAACTACAATATATAATATATGTAACATATGATACGATACAATATTTTGACTGAATTTTACTTTTCAGTATACAAAGCATAATGTTTTTATTGAGTGTTTGCGTGTGTATTTGTCCTGAATTTTTACACACAGTAAAACTTAACTTCATCTTTAGAACAAGTGCACATTGCAGGACTCTTTTTGATCAGCACAGTTTGACTGTGCAACTTGAAATGTAATCGACTCCCACCTGTGTGTGTGTGTTTGTATGTAAGTCCACAAATGCAGCATCAATCCTCTCCTTCAGGAGAATTAACACTGCTGCTTAGTTCACAACTCACATCTTTCTGACTCAGTTTTTGTGGAAGTTTTTAAAGCTGAAGTGTTTTTTCTGCAAGGATTTACCTGTAAAACTGGTTGGATTGAAAACAAGAAATAGTCTTTAACTGTTTCTATTTAGGGATTTTTACAAGAACTCATTTTGTATTGAAACTTTTTCCATCTCAAACTGTCAATGTTAAAAACAGCAGTTTGAGATTAAATAACTGGGTTTGTTTTAATAGCTACTGATTTTTTTAATGACTCAAAAATAAGTGTAATCAAACAAACACTGCATTTAATTTGAAAAAAAAAATGTTATGTGGACTCTGAATGTGGTGTTTTTGATTTGACAACTGAATTTGTCTGAAATGATGTTAGGGTCTTTCCTTCTCCACACTTTGGGACTTTCAGCAGGAAACTGAATCCTGTTTGGACAATATTATTAGATCATCTCTAGGGAGGTATCTGAAATTTAATTGGAAAGGAGATGCACTCTAAGGTTTAATCCTATTTCCCACCATTACATCTTCACCCTCCCTATACATCATAAAACTGAACCAACTCTAGCTAAAACTGACATTAGCAAAACAATATTATATTATAATTATAATCCATGTGCTTGTGTATTTACCTCCTTGGCTTTGTTACGAGTCCTCATGTTTTCTGCGATGTACTTCACGCTCTCGATGGCCTGTTTGATCTCTGGTGACACCACAGAAAAGGCCACCACAGCGTTGACGGGAGACGAGGCTTTCAGGGGCCTCGGCACCTTTGGCACCTCTGACTCTGAGGGCCCTTGAGCTGGAGGCGCCTGGGGAGGCGACGGCACCATCGAGGGTGGAACCGGAGTTGGAACCTCCTTGCCTCTGTATGGGCACCTCCTGGTCGTATCTCGATTCAAGTCACGGTTCATCTCACCGTACTCTACACAGTTCATGGAACCACCAGCTGAGGTTCCTCCTCCTCCTCCTCCTGAACCACTATCCAGAGGTGGACACGCCACCCCCCCAGTTATACCACCAACACTTACACTTCCTGAGCTGCTTCCCCCTCCTATGCTGTTCTTTCTCATTTTGAAACCTCCACTGCTGCCTCCTCCTGTGACGCCTGTTGTTCCTGTGACTCGGGCAGGCGAAGAGCAGCTTTGATCAATAGGTCTCCTCATAAGCATCACTCTAGGCAGAACCCCAAGGAACACCAACCTCACCCACTCCGGCATCGTGTGAGTCATAGGTGTGCGGTAATGAACGTTCAGGACAAAGACGGTGATGACGATGCTCAGCGTTACAAAAATCATGGTGAAGAGAAGATACTCGCCAATCAGAGGGATGACGAGCGACGTGGAGGGGATGGTCTCAGTGATGACGAGCAGGAACACAGTGAGAGAGAGCAGGACTGAGATGCACAGAGTGACCTTCTCCCCACAGTCCGATGGGAGGTAGAAGACCAGAACTGTGAGGAAGGAGATGAGGAGGCAAGGGATGATGAGATTGATGGTGTAGAAAAGAGGCAAGCGACGGATGTAGAAGGAGTAGGTGATGTCCGGGTAGATTTCTTCACAGCAGTTATATTTGATATCATGTTTGTATCCTGGTGCGTCGATGATCTCCCACTCTCCACTTTCCCAGAAGTCTTTAAGGTTCACCTGTTGAATTACAAATGAAAAATGTATTTATTGAATAAATGTTACTAACTTTAGCCAATCAGATCAATAAAGCAGAAGATAAAATATAACGTTCATGAAAAGTCAATCTTCTGCTATGACTAATTACTCCTTTCCACCCAAAGCGTAAGTGGCACGTAACATCAGTGAAGCGTAATATGCAGCCAATAACCACTATTAAAGCCAACGGGACAGTTTCCACCGGTCGTGAAGCAACGTGAATCAGACGCGTCTCAGAAGCTTAGTGTTGCAACTCTCTCCTAAATGTATGCGGTAGTTCTATTTCTTACGCACTACGCTTCTAAAATGCGTCAATCTCAGTAGTTTAGTTTGGACCAAACAGGAAATCAGGCATTCGTGAAAATTAAAATACCTGTAAGTTTCAAAATAAAGAACACGTGCAGATTTCCGTATTCTTTGACTAACAAGAATACATCACCTGTGACGGGTTTGAAGTCTCTAGGTGGAGTGAAAATAAACCACATACGTTCTGGATGCATGTTGTCGTCTTGTTGTTGTGTGTACTGACAAAATCACATGTGATTTTGCAATTCTCCTGTAATTTCGTGATCTCCCAGAACCAGCTGGATGGAACGCTTTCGCTTGTGATACACATCTAAAACACTCCCGGTGGGAAGGAACATGCGGCTGATTTTGAAAGTAAAACACGCCACACCGCTTACGAGTCCAATGGAAAGGAGGGGTAATACCTCAAAACACATGGTATAATAAGTTCAGAGCTAACATTGCTGACTGCATCAACTATAAAAAGTTGATTAAAAAAATAGAAAAATAGGATTTTTTGGTAGGTGGATATCAGGATTTTGACTTTTTTTAAAGGACTTGTTTTTATTGGGATATAACAATATGTTTGTGGAGGTCTGTGCTCTCCATGTGCGTTCTAGTTTTATATCATTTCATTTTTCTGGACATAAAATAAAGACATTTAAGGCAAAATAGAACATTTAAGCTGTTTCTTGTCAGTAATTTTATTCTGCTAGAGATTCTTCTTAAAGTTTATAAATAAAATATGTGAATAAATTGAAGTTAGACAATCAGTCTAACCTTTGAACCAATGAGCACCAAGTCGATCTTGGCCTTGTCGTAAGTCCAGGAGCCGAACTTCATGGAGCAGTTTTGATAGTCAAAGGGAAAGTAGGTGATGTCCATCGGACAGGATGATTTGAATATTGCTGGGGGAACCCAGGTGATTGTGCCATCAAACTTCAGCAGAGCTTTGGTCTTGTCCTCTACGAGGAAATCGCCTACAGCGCTGTGCGGAAAAAGGCGGGGAGGTTGTACATCAGAGATGCAGTTAATAGTTGACTTTTTTATGTTTTCTTAGCTGTTTTTTGACACAGAGTTTTTATCAGTTGTTTATGCATTTTTGCAGTTACTGTGTGATTTGCTTATTGTAACTTTTCAGTAATAATTTAACTAATAATAGTAACAGTAATAGTTAAAAAATACTGTTTGTGAGTTTTATACTAAACAAACAGGATTTGATTTTAAAAGAGATTTATGTAAAAATCATTAGGCTACATATTAAATAACTTACTTGTTATATAAAACAATATCTGGCCTCCAAATCTTGTTGGATGGAACCCGTATGAACTCGATCCCGTCATAATCAACTGGAGACCATCTGAGTTTGTAGTCGTTCCACACCTAAAAGTCAGAAAAGGAGGGATTTGTTAGCACGAGCATAAAATGACCAAACACTTGATGTGAGAGATGCATGTGTACTCAGAACTCACGTGTCTCAACCACAAATTTGTTTCCATAATCTGATTCACCTCATCCTGAAATTAAAAAGGTTACATAGATAAAAATAGCTAGATATAAACCAGAAGTGATCCAATCAAATTTCCAGGACAGTTTTGTCTCATAGTAAATTCTTTGTTCTCACCACTTTGACCAGTTGAGATATGGACACCTCGAATTCCACCGTAACTGGATCAGACACATTCTCCACCGGTCGGATGAACTGGTTGTATCTTCGAAACAACCTTCGGAATAATCTGTCCTCTGCTTTGGATGAAAAACAGCCTAAAACAAACAGACAAAGAAGAACAAGAGGAAACGGGAGGAGATTAGTGACTTTACACTGAGGGTGTTAAAAAAACTGCCTTGTGAAGCTGTCTGTGATGATCGCTGCTGGGAAATTAAACTTGACTCCAGTATAACCAAAAGGTCAGTCACTCAAAAAGATTTATCATCAGTGGCTATAAATAAAAAAAACTTAATACTGTGACTCAAAGATGAATGTTTTGCTCACATCTCACCGGCAGAAGAGAAAGTAAGAATGAGTGAAAAATTCTAAAGCACATACAGTGATGCTTTAAAGTTTGTGTCCCCTTTGAATACAAAGACATAGAACCAGTTTTAACTAATAAAAATGTTTATTTTACTTTGGAAAATGTAATAATAATAATAAAAGTCTCTTTCAGCAGGAAGTTAATTTTATTTTCAGTGTCTGCTGATACGTTTGAGAACTGCAGGAATTTTTGACTCATTATTACAAAAACACTTCACCTCTGGGTTATAAATCCATCTTTTTTTAATGTATTGAGCTGGACCAAAGGTGTGAAAAGGTTGTGTTATAATACACATTATTCACTGCTGCAGATTATTCAGAAACCAATCGAATGTGTTTAGCAGTTGTTCAAAAATAAACCTCAAATAATTCATACAAAATATACATGTTTTAGCAAAATCCACAAGAACAAAACAAGATTCCTGTGTTTCACTTAAGATACATGATAAAAAAAATATGCCTAAAATCACCTGATTCTGAATTAGCTGTGAAATCATCTGCTTCTGTACGCAGATTCTTTTTTCCAGTTCAAGAAGAAATTTGTCCTAGTCTTTCCTCATCTGTAATACTTCCAAGTCTTTCAAGTGCATGTCACCATGTGAGTCATGGCTGAGTGAATGCATTTAAATCTGTTCTATATTTATCAGGATTTCACCTTATTTTAGGAGGAATTCTACTTTTACTCTTAAGTTATTAGGTGCATTTTTGCATTGAAATAAATGCATATTGAAAAATTGATTTGAAGCTAAATAAACACTTTAAAGTAAAGAGGTGGTTGTACAGGCCGCAGAGGCTTAGCATACAGATGAGTCATAAATGACTCATAAAACCAGCTACAATAGCTAAAAGTTTGATTTCCAAGGACATAAAAATCTATTTTTAAAATCTAAAAACTAACTACCTGAAGCAAGATTAAAAAATTAGCTGAATTAAGAAAGTTTTGTAAGTTTTCCCCTTAGCTTTTGTAGTCTTGTGATGTGCATGAAAAACATGCACTGAAAAAAGGACTCTTAGCTGAAGTCTGTTTAATAAAGGCGGAAGCTGCAGGCAAGTCTCTAAAGACCATTTCCTTTAAGCAAAACAAAGACACAGGCAGAGGTGTGCACGCAAAGCTGCACCGATGATCAGATTGTGGAAAACTGCCACAAGTAACACAGACAAAAAAACACGCCTGTCTAAGCAGAAAATGTTGCCCCACTTGGGACAAGACAGAGTCACGCTGCCAGAGCACCCGTAAGAACACCGGAGGCTGCTCTACTGAGGCTTCATTGGGCTGCAGAGCTTTTTCTAATTCGCCCCACATTTCCTGTGTCGTGTTAGTTGCTTCTTTGTTAGTATTTCCCAACTAAAGACAGGTCACTCTTATGACCTTCGACTGAAAAACTGAATAACCGCTGATGCATGTAAAAGTAAATGCATCAAAAAGCAAGCTCTCAACGAGCTGCTGCATGAATCATTTTAGAGATGGAGGTGAATGCGTTTCACTAAAAGGGCAAGTGGAGCACAGTCCATATACACACAAATAAAAACAGCCCCATGAACTAAAAAGGTAAATAAAACATTGATATATAATAGAAAACTTTCAACAAACCAAAACACAAACCCACTTTAACGTTTTCCTTCCATTTCTTTCAGTTTTTTAATTATTTTATCATTATGTCAAGAATCAAATAAAAATAAAACCTCTTCGGACATGTTAAATTTCAAGGAACTGCTATTAATCACAATTTATTTAAAAAAAAAAAAAAAAATTTAGAGAAAATAAAAGTTGTAATAGGATTTTTGCTTTTCAAAGAAATATAAATAAATGCATTTCCATTTGTAAGTCTATTTTTATCTGTGTTGGTTGTACTGTGTGTTCTTCCTCTCAGAGGTGCATCAGACTTATAAAAGCAATAACAAACACCTCATGGGAACGGCATGAAAAAAGGTAATATAGTTGTTTTTAATTTAGTTGAAAAAGGTTTGAATCAGCAAAAACAATAAATAAATAGTTCAGATCTTTAAAGGGGAACTGAATGACCTCACATAGGAAAAAAGACAAACTGATCAAATTGACAAGCTAACAGGCTAACAGCTTGTTGGCGTGGAACTAAAAATAAAGTGGATTGACGCGCTAATTAAGCCTATTTTAAGTCTTAATTCTTTTTAAACTACCTGTGAAATACTTCAGAGATGCTGCTGTGGCTACTTACGCTGGAATAAAACACAGAATTGTATCTAAATAACCTTATAAAACTGAAAGCAATGGAAAGGTTTGGAAACAGCATTCGAGTGAAACAATATTAAATTTCTTTTAGCTGTTAGCTTGTTAATCTGGTTAGAATAAATCAGTTTTTCTGTTGTGAGATTGTTTAAAGAGTCACTGCAGCAGGTAAGATAACAAGCTCTATTATTAGTTTCATAATCTGATGTGTACCTATGCATGAAAAAACTCCATCCACATCAACTATATATTAAAAATCAGCTCAGGAGTGACACTTTAATAAAACTTCACACAATATTTGAAGAAACCAACGTGCTGAAAATAAACACATCATATTCACTGTCCATACAGTAATGTTATAAAGCCGTTCTTTTATTTATTGCCAGTGGGACAAGCGTCTTCTAGATGTCTCAGCTCCAAATCTGTCGAGAGTCTGGTTCATTTATTCATTCTCTCACAATTTATTAAAACGTAATTAGCTATAAGGATCTGACACCTGCATGGTAACACAAGAGTCTAACAAACAGAACAGAATCACAGACTACACAATCATTTACACCTCACCTCAACTTAAACTTGAATTTTTTTTTTATTTTAGTCACAAAGGCAGCACTTATGTAATCCTAACATCTGTGCAAATTAAACACAAGTGACTCCACAATATTCAGTCTCACATAAAGGTCAAAATATGAACAAAAACAATGTTCTGCAGGAGCTCGATGCCTACACGTGTGTTTAGAATTAAAAGTTTTAAGTCATTCTTAATGACTTTCAGAGGCTCATCAACAAAATAAAAGCACCATAAAGCTGGATTTATTTTTTTTAGAATTTATTTGTCACAGAAAATAAAAGTTTTACTGGTTAACTGAATGAACTGCAGTTTATCTCTGAAGTCTCTAGAAGTTTTCTGAGGTTACTGGTCGAGGTGAGCTGCATCCTAAAGCTTAATGAAACAGTCGCTCTCCAGAGACGCTTGTGTAATTTCAGCTTTTGGAACCTGCTTTAAAGAACTGCCCACTGCTTCCTGATTCGCTCCTCTGCCAGAACCTTGTTTAATCCTCTAACTGGCTGAGGGGAAACCAGGGCAATTATAATCAGACAATTAATTGGACCTTTTGTTCTTTCACTTTTTTTTCTCCTTTCCTTCTTAGAACAGTCACTCCCCTGATTCCCAATACTTGTTCCACCAGTAAGGAGTTTCAGTTTAAAGGAAGTTAATTATAACCTTTGCACCCCCACCCACCCCAGCTGATTTTGCACTGCTCTCAGGCTTCCCTGGTATTTGGTTTCAATGCGTGCAGTAGAAGTTAATTTGTGTGTGTGCATGAAAGTTACCCCCGCATGAGTAAAAACATTCCGGTTACAGAGATTAAAGTAAAATCACAAGCTGCAGGATTATATTTTCTTCGAAAAAAAATTCTAATCTTTGACTATCTGAATTTTACAGCTTTTGCACAAGTTTAGGCTCATTAAAGGAAGCCAGAGGTACGTTTAATGATCTGTGTGGCTGAAGTTTTAAAGCATGTTGGTATTTAGCTACATGCTAAAGCAACTTTTTAATTCTAAAGAGCATCTTGATTTAGTTAAAGGGATGGTTTGGGTTTCTGTAGAAAGGTAATGAAGCAGTTACCTGCTCTTTGATTGGCCTCAGCTGAGAGAAATTGAGATTAGCTCCGATTGAGTAGACCAGCTAATGGCTACTCACAGCAGGGACCAAGAGCAAAGTATAATAATTCTGCTGCCACAAATTCCCACGCCATTTTGTTGACCTTCATGTTCCTGTCCAATGTGCATTACATGGTTTTTCTTGCAGGAAAATTTAGAAACTGAAAGAAATAAGCTAATAAACAGCTAACCTTTGTAACTAAAGGTAATGTTAGATATATAAATTTGATACTAATTTTAAATAACTTCATATATTGTTGTTTTTTTTTACATTAGAGTTGTCAGTTGAAACTAATCAGTATTTATCCAAACTGAGGTTATTAAAAAAGCTAGCTGGTAGAATATTCAGTTTTTTTTTCCTTAAAATGAGAAATCAGAGGATAGGGTGGATGGAGACGAATAACTTGTTGTGGCGACTTCTGAAGGAAGCAGCTTAAAGAAGAAGAAGGAAGCAATTGTTTAATTGAGTAAAACCTGTTTATAGAATAATCTGAGTGAGTTTATTTCCTTTACAAAAATCATATAAAACCTGCCTGACAATCATTACTTACCAAAACGTGTTTTTTTCAAACTGAGAAGGGACACAGGTAAAACCTTTAAAAATCCACCCTGACTGAGAATGAGGGAGCCAAACAGCGAGTCTGTCATTGTCTCTTGTGCTTTCACAAAGCTAAAGCCTGCGAGAGCCTCTTTGATCAGGCATGCGTTTAAGAGGATGAGCCTGAGAGCCAGGGCTGGACACTGCAAAGGAACTAATTACGCTCCAAAAATACAGCAGAAAGTGTGAGAACATTGAGAGGAGATACAAAGAGAGGGGGAGGAGCTAAGAAAGGGGAAAACTGAGAGCGTTTCTGCTCTCCGAGGCTTTCAATGGCCTGACTTTGACACGCTGAAAGACGCACAAGAGGATCAGCAATGATTTTTGGATTTATTTTTACCGTCCCATTAAAAACAGCGGTAGGACGGTTTGTGTGTGTGTGCTCGCATCACCTGTCAGTGACTTAGTTCCATGTTTTTATTAAAAGGTTTTGAAGTTAGTTTGAAAAACCAGCGTTGAATCGGTGTTTCCTCCCTTGCAGTCATGAGGCTCGTCTGTCACACGCGTCAGCAGCGCTGACTGAATCAGGACTCAATCTAAAAACACCTCTGAGCCAAACAGACAGCAAATCCTAATGTTTACAGCTGCTTTTTTAAATTTTTCGGGGATAAAAATGTCTGCTACAATATCAGTTTTTTTTAAATACAGAAAAAAACAATAGTTACTTTTTTCAGCACGTATTTGAATTCATCACAGAAATTGCCTCATTGTCTGTTTGTGTAGAAGTTGCTTATCATGAATCTTCGATGTTGTTTGTAGTTTGAAAGACATAAACATATAAATGAACATTACTTGTAACAATAGTGAATCCCTTCAGAAGCAATTAGATTTCTGTTCTATTCAGACCTTTTAATCCCAACATCAACAAGCCCATGTGTGGAGGGAGGAAACTGGATAATTGATATAAGTGGATCAAATGACTTGATGGGTGTAATTATTCTTTAGGCGCACTGAGAGTGCAGAAGCAGTGTGGATGTGTCCTCTATGTATACCACAGACAGAACTCATATTAACCCCATCAGACTTCGTCACTGTAGAGCTGCGCTGACTGAGTTTAGCTCTAAGGATTTTGGAGAACTTTGACGAGTAAACGAACAGGTGCTGTACAGCAAATTAAGAGATAATGCAAAAACGAAAATACAAGAATAAACAAATACTTCAACAGAGAATAAAATAAGAAGAAAAATACAATAAAAGATAGATCCATGCCTCGGATGTTGTAGAACTGTACTCCTTTTCATCAACACCTCAACTTGTATTAGTGAACATAATTTAGAATGTTTTGAGGCATTTTGGAAACTGTCAGTCTGAGTTTGTTGCCAGCGGTTGCAGCCCAATAGCCAGAACAGTTGCTATGGTTGTCACATGTCACCTGCTTCTGAGAGCTGATGACATGTGTTGAAACCTGTTAGCAAAAACCTAATTGCCTTTTTTATCATGAGGAAATGTGTGCTGTTATGACAAGATAAACATGTAATCTGTTAAACCATCTTGTTAAAACAAACTTTTATCTTTGGTTCGTTAGATAACACTGACAATGATTTAGACTCTGAGGTCTCAGACATGCTGCACCTCTTAACAACCTCCACACATGGTTCACTGTCAAACATCATCCTGCCCTTAAAGTAGGATGCAGGAAACCTGTATCTTAGGCTGTATTCACACCTGATAGTCCGGTGGACTCGGGTCGATTGGGGACTAAAATTGCAACATTGTTGCTGTTTTTAGTTGGTGCTGTTTGGATTCACACTGCACTCTATGAACCGAACCAAATAACCTTTGGAGCATGTTACACCCCCGCCTGTGGTGGCGCTGCAGAGTTTCTGCACTACTTGTTACTGCACTTCCTGGCGCTGCCGCGGGAGAGTGAAACATAAACAAACATGGAATAGCAGCAGATTCTGGTGGTTTTGGGATCTTTTGTGTTTGGTGAATGTACCAGATCAATATTCTGCAGCACTGGACTCAGAATGAGCAGATTACGAGACAGAGGACTAGACGAGGCGGTTGACACGGCTGCACAATATAGTCCGTTTCCTGGTTTTTGTGCGGTCCCAGTGTGGTTGCGTTCACGCATGCAATCGAACCGCACCAGAGTTTATTTCAATCGAACCGAGACCCACGTTTTTAGGCAGACTAGAGTTCGATTATTTGGTCCGAATCAGAGTTCGGTTGCCCGTTCACACCTCCTCAAACGAACCGGACTTTCTGTGCAAACGAACTAGAGTTCAATTCAAGCGGACTAAACTGGGCTGGTGTGAATGCACCCTTAGATTTTATGTAGTCAGGATCAGCACGTTAGATGTCATGCAAGACAATCTGTGGTCAAAGTCTGGGCTCAGGAGATAAGTTACCTAGGCAACAGGAGGTCACGCACCACATAGGAGCCCAAGCAAGGGCTGTGGGTTCATGGTGGGTTGTCAGGGACCCCCTGATGTTCTGTACTTGAAACAGCCATGGAAACCAGGGATGCAACGATAGCACTTTTTTCAAACCGATACAATACCAATACTTGGATCTGAGTACTTGCCAATACCGAGAACCAATACCGATACTTCTACCACACAAAAAATGCAATAAATTGGAAGACAGGTTTTATTTCCTTGTGACAACAAATGACAGTGAACTCGATAAAAAATAGAATATTAATAAAAACAACCACACAACTAACATTTCAAGTGAAAAATAAATATTTTCTGTGAAATTATTGCAGTTTCCACATTTTAAGTATCAGTTCATGGTACCGGTTAACTAACTAATACTGATACGACTCGGGCACATTGGAATGGTATTGGCCCCGATACCAGTATAGGTGTAAGTGCATCCCTATTGGAAACTGGATAAATGAACAAAGGAAGCTGCTTTACAACATGAAACAAAGATCACATGATTCTCTCCCATAGGCTGCACAGGCTCTGTGGTCAATGTAATAAACTGATTTTTATTACTTGTCTGTAAATCAACCATTTTTTATTCATCTCACTAAAACAACTACATGACCAAAAATCTGGACCAGGAATACTTTGAGAGACTCACGTGAGATGATAAAACACTGAGTCAACTCATAGGTAAATCTTAAATTACACCGTGGTGTGTGTTTTCACATTTACTGACAACCAACAAAAAAAATCTAAAGAAACACCATCACCTCACAAGAGCCACCTGCAAGTCAACGGAACATAATGAGCTTTAAAAAACAGACACTAAATCTGGAACATGGAGGGAAAACGTCCATGCCCCATGTGAAGGACCTTGCTCTCCATTTATTTCTCACCTCCAGTTCTCTCATCCTGGAGTGTGACGCAGTTTCCAACATGGAAGACCAGAAAATCCCAGAGGAATCAGGCTGTAGGACTGCCTGGAGTAAGATGTGTGCATGTGTCTTTAAATTGAAGGAGAGTTGAAACCAATCCATAGGGAGGTGGAAAAAATCATCTGCCTGTGGTGGCCATGCAGCATGTGTGTACCCGAGTTTGGTTGCAATAATCACATGACAATCGTGTTAAGAGGATCCTCGAGTCCTTAAGCCACACAGTAACATCCACACACACATGTGCACTGGTTGCCTGTCAGACTTTAATGTAACTGTATTGCTTCTGGGAGCGAAACCAGAGAGCTGTTCTGTATTTCCAAGCAAAGCTCAGACGAGCATTTAAGTCTCACAAGTGAAATTGTTGGATGATGGCGTGATGCAAGCCGACAACTCCCCGTAAGAGGACTCGCTTAAAAGCTAGAGGCTTAATCGAAACCATGTCTACGGCTGCTGAGAGCAAATGAATGTTTCATTGTTGTCTTACTACCACTTCAGCAGATTCACAACATTCACTTTTGATTACACATATTTATATTTGGTATTATTATCAGCAGCCTGCGCTTGCTGCTCTCCTGAGTAAACCATCAGCATGCAGCTGCAGCCCATTAAAATGCACAGTAAAGCAGAGACACGGGGTCGAGTCTGAAATATAATGCGGATCAGATGAGCACAATGCAGGCGTGGCTGGACATTTCTCTCTGCTATTTTGTGCTGGATGATGTTGCAGGCGAAAAGCTGCAGGGAAATATGCATATACTGCTCTATTAACTCAAACCAAAAGGAACCCATCCTGCACCACGATCTATCCCACAGGCTACGATTTTCATTTAAAATGCCACACAGCTCACAAACAACGCCATTTTAAACCGATCTCCTGGTCCTTACCTCTAAGCTACTTCAGCCATGAGTCTATTTTTGAATAAAAGACCTCAATCCCATGGACTGCAGTATCAGCAGTTCCTCTGTTTTACCACATTTCATATGGATGGAGACAATGGAAACTCTCTAATCAGACCCCTGCTGGGAGCGTATGCACATCTATGTGCCATTGTATGTTTTTCAGGAACTGTATTCACAAACTCAGATGAAAAGCAATGCAAACACATAATCAGAGATATAAGAAAACAACAGAGGAAAAGTGGGGGAAAAAAATCAAGTTAAACACGTCTAAGTCTCCTCTCAGTTGAGAAAGATCTGCTCTCCTGCGAGAGCTCCAACACTGTCACGCTTTCTAGACGCTACTTTTTTTTTTGGAAAAGTCTCTCAGTTCCAAGGACGAATCAGCAAAGCTGCAGCTGAAGAGAACGACATCAAAGAGTATAAAGATGGAACTGAGAGAGCTGGATGTTATACAGCAGCACAAGAACCTGCATCAGGTTACATGACAGCGTCTTTCATACAATAAATAAATAAATTAATGCAGTTCAAAAAGAGAGACAACATCTGAAGGGGGAATAAGTTTTCAAATATATCTGAAACCTCAGAAAAGTAGCAAATAAGGAAGTTGGACAACGTGATCATAATTTACAGCTACAGTTTACAGTTCACTAATTCATCATAACGGCAGACTGATTTCAACATGTTTGTTTTGTTGACTGAAAACTGATCGACCGACCTTATAAACACACCTGTTTGTATTCAGAAACACGTCGTGCTCTGGAAGAAGATGAAGCAGGTCTTCTGAGCTGATTACAGATCAGAACAAAAACATCACTTCATGTGGAGACTCTGCTGTGTTTGTTGGAGGTCTTGTGCATGACCTGTACCAGTCCATGGGTCATTCAGTACCAGGGCACACAGGAAGGAAAAAGAACTTATTATTTCCATCTTATTTTTTTCTGAATCTGAAGAAAGTTTTATTTGTAAAAAAGTGATCAAATTACATCCATTATTCTATGAATCAGTCTTGATTATAAGTTACATTACCACTAAAAATAAACCCACAAGCTAACAAAATGAGTGAATAGTGGGAAAGTTCCAGTGAGGAGACAGACTGCATTTATCCTCTGCAGTGAGCCGGTTTGTTTCACCTCAGTGACTGATAGTTAGTTGTATGTTCTGCATCCTCACTCGTGGCATGTCAGTTAGTATCCTGTTATCTCTTGGACTGGACTGTCCCCGACTTCGCCTTCAGCCCAGAAACCTTTGCTCATCGAATCAGCTTGTAAAGAACTGGACTGGACTTCTAGTTCCCCTTCGTTGGTTTGTGAGTGAGAGTATCTGCTTTACAAGGTTTGAATTGGATTTTGGATACTGGATTGGATTTCCCATGAATACCCACTACTCTGTTTACCTGGCTTACGATTCTGTCTTGTCGCACCTCAGTGATGTCACTTCCTGCAACGTCCCAACTGCTTCTTCTGCAGCTCAGGTCGTAAGCTCATTCCTGGAGATTGGAACACAAACTCATACTTAATCAAGGTGCTCATCTTCCTCCTCCTGGTCCTGTCTAATACCTACCTGTGTACACCGACCTCTCCTGGACTGACCCTAACTGTCCGTCTCCTCTGGAAATCTCCTGCTGTCTCACTGTACAACTCGCCTACAAGAGAAAAGTAACCCGGTCCGTCTATCAATCCACTCATTTGTCAGGAACTCACCTGTCCTGTCCATATCACAGAGATTCCAGAGCGAGATGGGTTTGCGCTTCCCGATTGCTCGTGTTTCTTGCTCATGTGCACATTTCATTTATAAAGACTGTTATTTTCTCCTTTTCTGCTGTGGTGCATTCAAGGTCCAAATACAAATGAACATTACATGTAAAATATGGACCTGGACTACAGGGTACTCCCCTAGCGACAAGAATTTGTACCCTTCTTGGGGGTGTACCCTGTAGTCCAGGTCCATTTTGTACCTTATGAAGTTGTTCCACTAAAACAGTAAAATTATGCCACATTTTGAAGTCTTAAACCAACATGTAAACCATAATATTGAAACTGATGGATGAAACTTAATAATATTGAGATTAACCAGCCTTGACCAGGGTTGCAGGTGCAGTTGAAATGGTACAAATTTGTACTTTATATCAATTTGAACCCTCAGAGGGACATTTCTGACCTTTTAAAGACCAGTATTGTACTTTTAACCCTGGGCCCATTTTTGGTGTGTAGTCTCTGGTAGGAAGCTAGGTCCCCAGATTTGGGGACCTTGGGTTCAGGAGGTAGGGAACATTTTAAAACAATTTACCTATAGGTACAAAAATGTTCTTGTCTCGTACCTCTATTTCTGAGAGTGTACTTATTTAACAGTGCGATGGCAGCAGGGACCAAAGACAACTTAAATCTGTTTGTTATGCATTTTGGGAGGATATAGCTGCACCCTGATGGTAGCAGGTTTTCTGTAGTGAAGAAATCAAAAACAGAACTGGACCTAAGCGGTCCATTTCAAGTGTCAGTGTCTCCCATTCGTTCTAGATGTGACCATCTTGTTACAGAGAAAAAGGTTCCAACTGATTCAGCTTTATGGTGAGTTATATATATTCATTTACTTTATATTTGTTTTTGTGGTCCATCAAATGGTAACTGTAACCATGGTGATCAGAGAGCATTAGGGGGCTAGAGAGGACATTACTCATGATATGATGATGTTACAAAAACACAGCCAATAAAGTTGGGGCACTCATTGGATTAACACATGTTGCATTTTTTTAAAAACTCAATTTTAAGGCCAGTTCTATCATTTTATTTGATTTATCTGGCACACATGAAGGAGCAGGTCCATGAAAATACTGTCTGATTTTAAACTGGTCCATGATGCAAAAGAGGTTGGGGACAGCTGATCTTGAAGATATTTTTGTAGTTTGCTATTACAATTTATCTACTAAGTACTCTAATGTGTAATTTTTGTTTGGACAGATAAATCTAAATCAACACATTTACTTCTGCTGTTCTGAAGTGAAGCAGTAACATCTTGTTAACAGGTGCTGCTGAGTTACATTGTTGGAACACGAATCTGATGACTATGAACCTGTACTCAGTCAAATCAAATCAAATCAAATCAAATCAATCAAATCAAAACAAAAATACTTTATTAAGGGAAATTAAGTAATAAATTTAGTAAGTCATGGTGATTTTTAAATCAAGACATAAAAAACAATATCTGAGCATCATCAGTAGCAAACACTTTGTGTATTTAGTCACGAAAATGTTCCCTTTTTTACATGAAGGGGAGGGACTTAAAACATAGACTGCCACCAATCACGCAAGGCGTCTTGTTGAATTTCTATTTGATGAAGAAATCTATACAGAAAAACTTCATCTTACTTTTTCTTCACTGTTTATTAAATTGAAAGTTATTTCATTTTAACTAGGTGGCTATAAACATTTATCTGAAAACATATAATTGGTTTTGTAGAATAACACAGAGGAGAATCTTTTCATGTTTTAAAACACAACTTTGGAGCTAATGTGTCCTGTTGCAATAAACATCCATTAAATGAATGAGCATCTATATTTCAAAAAATCCATAATCCTGCAAATGCTGATAAAGAGGAGTTTATGTCTTCAGGAGTTTCATCAGAAATCATTAACATGGTCTATGTTCTGACTGCTACTGTGTATAAATAGCACAACACTTTGGAGAAACTTTTACACTTGTGAGTTCTTCACACCGTTACAGTAACTAGGACACTGGTTCATACTGTCACTACAACATGAACTTTGACAACAACTTGGAACATGACTTGTCAAAATGTTGCTTTTCTTTACACCAAACCTCCTCCGTGCAGGACGTGAAGTGAGGTGTAAAAAAAAGAAACATAATGACATGCTGCTATTTCAGGAAACCAGGCTGACATAAAAACTCTGAATAAACTTTTACTATAGCATTAATCTTTGTTTAGCCTGATTCCCAGAGGAGCAGTGAGGGACCTAGTTTATAATCTGCTGATCAGAAGAATGAGAACTTTGCAAACTAAAGGTATATAAATAGAAATTATGTTTACAGATGTTAAGACACATCAGCCCCCCCTTTTAAGTGAGCTGCCATGTAAACTGAATTAACACATTTCACATGACTTTCTGTGCTTTATTCAATGAAGACTTGACCTAATTAAAATCAACAAAATACATACTACAGGAATAGATTTTAATGATGTGTACCAGTATTTTGATGCCTGACCTTGACCTCTGACCTTCGTGGAAACACCATTCCTTTTACATTCTGAGAATTTAGGGGGGAAAGTCTACCTCTTACACGAATGGCAACTTCTCAAGATCAACAGCAGCAAGAAGTTCCCAAGAGAATCTTGGATTTCACAAACATAATGGATTTTTATCTGAAACTAAAATATTTTAGTGGAAAATTAAAAACTATCCGCCTTTTAATTAGAGTGGAACTTCTTGTCTTATGACGTGAGGACCAGCCCTTTGGTTGCGTGATGCTGCTCAACTCCAGCAACTTATTATCAGTCAAACAAACGCGTGACTGCACAGATATACAGGTCAACCAGCAGACTGATTAAATCAAACGCAGCAGCAGCTTGTTACTTTCTGCAGGAACTCCTTTTATCAGTCTGAAAGAAGTAAATGGAGCTTGTTTTGTTCCAAAAGCGCACAAATAAATCAAAATACATGTGGAATGCAGTCAGTACGCTGCCGTGACAATTAAACAAAAAGGACACAAAATTGCTAAATTTTATGGAACATTTTGTGGGTTTGATGTGCGGCGCGCGCAGTCTTACCGTGCGCTGCGAGGATCCCCAGCAGGAGGACGGCTCTTAGTTTCCCGGAGAGATTCATGGGTTCTTCTACCTCTTGTTGTGCTTTTTTTTCTGGGAGAAACGGTGATGAGAATAAACCGATCCTCTTCTGATGCGCTTCAAACGCTTGTGAAGCTTTAAGATTAGAGCAACATCTTCCTTTGCGCTCTCTGGTGTGGATAGGTCTGTGCGCTCTACTGTCTCAGACAACTTCTGCTCGTCCCGCCCCCCCCCCCCCCCCCCCCCCCCGGCACACACCCTTCCACTCACCCTGCGGTCACAGCGACAGAGACTCACAGAGACTCAGAGGTGATAGGTTTGAAACTACAGTATTGGATCTATGGGTTAAAAAAAGGGCTCAGACGATGCAGATTCGTGAAAACGTGCAAAGACTCCAAAACAGAAAACACACATTCCCTTAAATATTTCAAAAATCATCCCAGCAACTGTTCAACACAGCTGCATTACGCAGTCTTTTCAATACTGAGCGGTAAATGGCCTATTTAGTCTCTTAATTGATTTTGCAGGCATAACAATGCTCAGCAGCATGAAGCATTAGCTGCTTTCTGAGGGCAGCAGAGTCTCTTCCAAATAATGGGAAGATATTGATGCAACACATCACTGGATGTGACTGCAGAGAAGATATTTACTGAAGAAGCAATAAAACAAAACAGCAAGATGAAATTTTGCTGAAATATCCCTAATCTGGATTTGTACAATATTTAATCTTTACTGAACTAGAATCTTTTCACTTTATCAGTTAGATTTGTGTAAAACATCATTTCAAGGGCCGAGAACAGCCTATAGGATATAAGTTAGATTTTGAAGGAAGTGTTTGATGAATTAAGCTGCATGTAAGGATGCAAGAGATTAAGTAAAGATGAGAGTTCAGCCTTAAAAATAGCAGAGAGAAGCGCTAATAGTTATAAGAAAACTTACACAGAGAGGTAAGATGTTGTGAAATAAAAGGAGAACGTGAGGTGGAAACAGAAAGGGATGAAACGGATGTGAGGGATGCAGAAAGGGTGTGATCAGTGGAATTAAACCACACGGTCGGTTCTCAGATTAGCTGACGGTAAAGTGTCTTCACATCAGACATGACACAGAAGAGAAGAAGACTGGATATGCTTGAAGAAAACAGAGACTGCATCTCCAAAAGCTGCAGACAGGAAAGCGGAGGAGGAGTTTCCACCCTTCATCCTGACAGGAAAGAGAGCTATATTTGCTTTTTAACTAAAATTTTCTGTCTCTTTTTCCAGATTTCATCGGACTGTGAGTATTTTTTTATGTGTAAAATGAATCTTAAACTGTTTAGTGTGTGTTTTCCTAAAAAACTGAAAGTTACATTTTAACACTTATATTAACAAAACAATTCGTTTTAAAAAGAAAAGGTGGTTTTTAACTTCATAACTGTTTCCGCTTCTATTTAATAAGTCGAGGATGATAAAAGAATGAACATATTTGGATGAAGTTATGAAAACAAAACAAATCATTCATTTTTGGTATTCAGCATTCATCTTAGAACATTTCAGATTTTGTCATGAAGTCTTATACAACATGAACTGAACCCTCTGTAGTCCATCCCATAGTTTGTGAAATTACAGCATTTTTATTTCAGAAGAATTTTCAAAATAAATGTGAATTTATATTCTGTGTTCTTGCAAATTTGATGTGAATGATAAATATTTTGACACATCTTCTAGAGACAGAGACTCAGACTATGAAAGGGAGGATCAGATGCAGGTATTAGTCTAGTTCACATGAGGAGGATTTAACTCATTAGTGTCTGAAACGGTTCGGGTGTGGTCTCATACTGAGGCGAAACCTTCAGCTCAAAGATCTTATTGTTTTCATATTTTATACCACGTCAAGACCTTTATGTTTTTTGGTTATATTTTCCTAAAACAAAAAGATAAATGCTGAGTCCGGATGTCAGCGCCTCACGGCTGCAGACTTCTGTCGGAAAGTGCAGAGTTGACCATTGTATGTCAGGAAATATGCAGAGACACAATATCATATGTTTTCATATCAGTTCAGAATATTTTCCAAACTTTTCTTTACAGAACTGACTGTAAAATCATGAGCAGAAGATGCAGAAATGTTGCATTTCATTATAGACAGAATGGAGGAGTTTTTTTTCTCCACATAAGCTGCAGAATCATTTACACGTGATTTCATGAGTCTCGTCCTGCATCTGCTGGATACAGCACCAAAAACTGGATTAAAATGCAACTGTGCAAATAAATATAGCAGTTACAACTGCTTGTCTGGAAGTCTGGCATTCAGTGAAAAGGACAAGCATTGTTACAATGTGTGTCGGACCCGACTGTCCTGCTCCATCCACATCAGCCTGCACCACCTTTTCTTTCTGCACGACTGATTTAATCTTCCTGTTGCACGTTATGCTCCTTTGTGTCTCTCCTGTTTAACTTCTTCTCTGTTTTCTTTCTTTCTTTTCTGCAGCTGTACGTTTGGAGGTTTTTTTTACAACTATGGTGGAAATTACTGGGTTATTTTATCTTTATACAGATGACTGATGAAACACAGGTGTGGATACTAACATCATGAACCACATGTTAGAGTGGATTCTCTCTCTTTTACCTGCTCTGTGTTTTTTTTTATCCTTGTGCTCCAGATTTGGTTCCTATAATTTATTTTATTTATTTTTTGCTGCCTCAATCAACCTTTTGCTAGTTTTATTCTTTAAGTTTCAGACTTTGCTTCTGTGTCTGCACCATGAAGCCACGCTACAACACCGCTTATGACACATTCTGGAACAAATATGTGAGTTTTTGGCAAATGCATAAAAAAATACAAATTATATGAAAAAGTTTTTTAAAATCACAGGTGATTTGAAAAATATTGACATCCACAGAGATTAATGAAATATGTTGCTTTTAGTTTTATTACTGTGAAAAAAAAAAATGCTTTGTACAAGAAAAACTAACGGTAATGTAATCTGATCTTTTACAGTTAAATTATTCTTTAGTGTTTTGTGGTTGTTAGAATGCAAAGAGCATCTATTAAAAAACAAAAATAAAACCTTTTCAGGAGTGTTACATAAAAGAGACACACCTCTGTACAGACAAGGTTTCACTCTCATTCTGGAGAAAATGAAATGCATTTGTCACGTTTATGGAACCAGCTGATGTTCCATAATAAGACGAGCACCAGCTTTATCACAATCTGCTTTGTGTGGTTTCTCATAACTCTTTGGTATTAGTAAAGATTCAGCACTCATTCTAATGAATAAATTAATGAAATCTCAACTTTCAGTTTGTTTGCTGCTGTGGTTGTGTTACAACACAACTGATGCTCAATGCATCATAATTTGGTTGAAACACACGTTACAGCGGGTGGGTGAAGATTAGAGTCATATTTAGTGGCTTTTCTTTTTTTTATTTTTGTATTCTGCACTTTGTTGATTTTATTATTCTTGCCTTTTTCTTGCTTGTAGTTTCTTACTTCCTGTTTTATTTTGAAGGAAACGTCTCTCTGTTCAGCTCTATTGGCGATGCTGCGTTTTCTTGTATGTGTTCATCATATTTTTTTTTTCCTTTGATCAAATCAGCATCTCTGTTTCTTCTTCCTGTTAGGACGTCTCACATTGTTGGATTTTCTGGTTTTGACCTTTGAACTCTGTGTTTTCTCACTGAATCATCTGTTTGCTCTTCATCTCCCACCTCCAGCTCATTAGTTCTACATTTGTGTCCATCTCCTTTGATGTTTTAACTTTGCCTGAATGTGTCAGAAGTTTACCAATTGAGTTGAATTCCACTATAAAGTTAGATATAAAAGCCATTTCAGAAACTAAGCCTCAGTATTCATCCTGTAAATCCCTCCATCTTTGTTCACAATCTAACCGGCCTCTCCAGCATCAGCCCTGACTCATAACCTCTTTTTAAAAGCTTTCAGCGTCTCCATTTTCCTCTTACAGCTCATCCCAACACGCCCGTCACGCTACACTCTTTGACCCCCCCCTCGACCCTCCAGCATGTTCATCCTCCTTCATCCTCTTCGTCACCACTCAAGCTGCTCAAGTCTCCAGATCCATTAACGCTACAGCTTCCTGCTCGTTTCCTCTTCGCCCAGTGTCCATCATAAGCAGCCTCCTCACCATAAATCGCTGCAGCTATTGGCAACTAATTAAATCCTTCTGCTGCTCATATCACGTCCATGTGATTAAAACTGCTGCTAATTAAACAGCCACCTCTCTCTGTTTGACAAGTTTTCCCATGAATTTGCTGCGTAATGAGGCTCTTTTTGTTCAAAATTACACAAACGAAATAAAAACAAATCTGCAGTTTTAGACACAAAGATATGTTTATTTAATTTGTTTGTTTTACTTCTCCCCCTTATTTGTTCTGATTGACCAGCATTATTTATTCCTGTTGAACGGCTGCAGCCTTGGCGGGTCGAGACCATGCATCCCTTTCTGGTCAACTCATATTTGTAAAAAGATGTAATCCTCACAGCTGTCAGCGTCTCGTCTCGCCATCAGAGATGATGTTCTCATCATAGCTGTGAGGCGTTTTTAATCAGTTTGAAGCGTGTTGGAAATATTTTAATTAGTAGCGTTTGCAATCTCACTCACTGGCCATTAAAGCACATTTCCAAAGGGTTCATCTTGTCCTGTTGTTGTTGTTCCTCTTCTCAGATATCTGTTGTTTGTTTTGCATCTTTTATATGAGAGCTGGAGCTTCTGCAAACACTGAAAGCTGCAGGGTTATTTTTAACCACTAGTGAGCAGCATTTAGTCCAGCAGATAATTGTTTCTTTAGCTGGTACATTATCAGCTCATCACTGAGCCCGGTGGAACTCCCTGCAAAGTGTTAGAACCACGGTTCTGTGTCAGAGGAAAGGATGGATGGCGGTCTGACTCAACAGCACGGCAGCTACGTGTTCAGTAATGCACTAATGTAGTTCATAAATATCGATCACAGGAGTGAAATGGCAGATATAAATCCTGCAGGAACGTCCTGGGAAGGATGATGGAGAGATGAAGAGCAACAGGAAGCAGATCAAACTGCTGACACTCTTCTACAAGAATAGAACTGAACAAAACAGCAGAGAGACGGTAGGTCAGTTTGGATTAGTGCATAAATAAATAAATAAATTGTGTTTTGACCTATTTGTTTCCACATACACTGTAAAAATTAATATGCTGCTTTAACTTAAAAAAATATATATAAGTTTGGTTAACTGAAAACATCCTCTACAAACATTTCTTATTTTTTTAAATGTCTGTGTTGGTTCGATAATTTTGGATATGAAGAATGGTCGAACTTCTTTGAGTTTTTATTGGAAAATCTATCTTCTATTTGAGTTTCTTTTAAATAACAAGTGATAAACTAATGAATTAAACTGTTTGAGATGAGTGTTTGAATTTTACAATCCACTTTTTATTTAATTAACATGGCCTCCAAAGACACTTCTTGATTCCAGTTTTCTTTCAAAAACACTTACTGTATGTGTTCATACCCACCTGTCTGGTCATTTGGTCTCCAATAGCAACTTCTCTCTGTGTCGTCTGAAAACATAGCCAATTACCTGACTGTATTTTGCTCATGAGATCATTAAATATAGCAGGATGTTTCATTGATGCCCAAGTGGTGCTTTAAAACAGCGTTTTTGACTTAACAATTTGCAGCATTAGCTTTTGCTATAATTCTATTTTAAATACTTTATTATTTAATTTCATAAACCATAACTTTACAAGTGAAATCATCTGTTATCGCCTGAGACTGAGAGTCACAAAAACACACATTAACATATCACTTTATATTTGTAAGAAAAAATCTGCTGTAAACCACGCAGCCTAAACATTTCCACTGCAGTGAGAGCTTCTGCGTGTTCTTTATGTTTTCACACACCGAACGCAGACGTAATATTTATGTGGGTTTGTCTCGGAAAAGAAGATGAAATGCTTATTGATCTCTGACTACAGCCTGAAATGGCCTTCAGTGTCGGCTCACAGTCTGCTAAAGTCTCATGTCTCTTGTTTATTACTAACCTTCATCATCCCTGTCATCCTCTATCCAGCATCTGTTATCCTCCATCTTGTTTCTCTCCACCAATCAGGTTTTATCTCTTTGCTCGTACTTTATGATCAGTTTATGGGAGCATACAGTACCGACAGCTCTCTCTCTCTCTCTCTCTCTCTCTCTCTTAGTCAATGTTTGAGTCTGTGAATAATAAGCCAGTTTGTAGAGGCGCCATCTTTGAAGGGTTACGCCTCCGAATGGGGCTTCACATTTATTCTGGATCTAGAATTTAAAGTCATGAAGGCGGGTTTAGATCTGTGGACTCACTCACTTTTTTAAATTATGGCATAAATTGAGTCATTTTTGCTTTTCTGTGCTTATCTCACAATATTCCATCTAAAATATTTACCAAAAATCCAGTTCATTCAGGACAACAAGGCAGCGTACGTTTACAGAAGGTCATAAGGAGTTAAACTGGAAAAATATACTGAATCTATATAAAATAAAAAGAATTATACATTTTGTTAAAACCACTGGGTGCTAAGTTTAAACCCTGGACAGGTTGCCAGTCCATGGCACATTTAATTCAGTTATTATATGTATAGACACTTAATACATAAAATAAAGGTTAAACGAGCACCAGTCTGTCAGCATCAGCACCTCTACACACATCAGTCCCTCTGGTTTTTCTCTGGACTCATGCAGCTAATGGAAATTGATGCAAATGTCAAGAATCTAATTCATGTGTCATTCCAGGATTGAGCTCCACACAAGATGTAATTGCTGATCCCAAATCCAATCCAGCAGCTGTCACTTCATGGATCGGATTACTCTGTGTGTGAGTGCATGTCCTGCCATGTTTGTGGTCTGTCTGCCACTGGTATGAGTTGAGAGGGGTTTTGGTTGAATTTCAAGAGAGAGCAAGTGGTAGTTTCAAATTTGTTTTGTTTTTTTTGCAGCTCTCATGAGGGATAGTGATACTGTCGACAGCTGTCAGAATGATCTCAGTTTGGAGAATGGGGAGAACCACACCTGCTTTAAAGGCATGGTATACGATTGTATGAGCACTCCACAATCGTATACCCTTGCGTCATGCTCTTCCCCTAAGCCACGCCTCAATAGCACAGGCACGCGCAGCTAACATGGTCTTGTTGGGTCTCCGTCAAAGTCACAAAATACAACCTGATCTTACCTGTCCAGAAGAAAATCAGCAACCAACGCATCGATTAGCAAGCCCTTAGCTTCCTTGAGTTGACACCACCGTGTAAATGCAGCAGCTCCGATGCAGATTCGGCTTTTGGCACGCTCTTCATCGACTTTCTTCTTTCTCGTTGCTATTTCCACAACAGCTTTGTGTTTTCGATTCATTTTGGGACGCTTATCTGCACTAACGTTGAACTTGATGCTTCACCAGACAAACACGGCGGCTAATGCACGATGGCTTGCACAATCTATTTACCTGCTGGCGTGACAAAATAGCACAAGCTCACTTCCTGTGTATAGGCCACAACGAGTACACGAAGGGGACACGCAGAGGGGGAGGTGCTGGAACACGGAAGCTTTGCTTACAAGCCAATTATCCTGGACGGACCGTGAAAGTTGATTGGATGAGGTTTTCCCAGGGTTTCTTGCTGTAGAAAGAATGATCGTTACTCGGTCTAGTTTAAGAACTCCTAAAATGTAAATTGCCACTGGTATACTGTATGAAGAGCATTTTTTGCAGTTTTAAAAAAAGTGTTTTAAAATGAAATCGTTTATCCTGCTTTTAAGAAGGTCCATTTAGAAGTTAATATACAACAAAATTTCTCTCAGATTCTCCAAACTGTAATTGCTATGCTGTCCACTGTAGTAAGTTGCAGCATCCAAAAAATTCAACAATTTCTTTAAAAACTGGTTTCAACATTTAATTTTTTGCAGATTTTATAGGGACTTGCCTATATGCAATGAATGCAATGTTCGTTAAAGAAACATTGTGTTTTATAGTGTGGAGTTGAGGTACTTGTCCAAAAAGATTTAAGACAGAGAAATCAGGAACAATCAGCAACTTAAAAACACCAACAAAAAAAACACTTACAGAAACACGTTTACATCAATTACATTTAAATTGAAAAGTTATTCTAAAATCTTTCTTCTGTAGTTTATTGTTGGTTGGCAAACCAGCTTGATGGAGCATTTGCTGCCACCTACTGGACTGGAGAGTGAAGCAGTGGATCAGCAGGACTTATCTTTCTCTCATTCAGGCCTGGACTTTTTTTTAAATGTTCTTATTCAACGATATTTTTCACAAAACCAACCCAGGAATATTTACCACAAGTAAAAGGTACTTCCAGTCATTCCAGTGCTTATTTATCATATCATTCCATCTGATTTATGAGCAGAAGATGGTTTATTATTGTTCATCGTATGAGTGGTCATATTTTAAAGTTAGCATTTTATTTAAATAACATTTAATAACAGCTTGATATTCCACTCATGGTCACATGAGTCATTATATTGGAGTGTAATAAAGATTTAAATCCATCTGATTCTCTTTTTCTGGCCTCCAACAGATTTTAGGAAGCAGCTGTGATATTTTATACACAGAGGGGAAATAATTACACAAACTTCCCAGATTTATGACTGTAGGTGTTTTTATCCACAGCCTGTAACTCCTCCGCATCCAAACAGCCTCACTGCTTTCTTAATCTGACAGAAGGTGACGCTGAATAATATCCTGAAGATAAAAGAAGAATTTAACGAATCTGTTGTCAGCTGACACATATTTACACACAGAGAAGAGAACAGAGTCACTTACACTGGCGCTCCAGTTAATTTCATTTAGGATTAGTGTCTTTTTCCTTGGCATTTCTCATACAAAGTGTTGATAAAAATAATGATTTGCTTCAGTTAATATAAGTGAGAGAGAAGTGAGGAAAGAGGAAGTGCCTAAAATAGAGAACATTTATAAATAAAAAACTGCAGGATTGAATAACCAGTTACTGGACATGCATTTTATCTGTGGTATTTCTTCCAGTTGTTTTATTTAACTGGTGAATTTATGCTACATATCCAGTCCGATCAGTGCTTTTCTGTAGAAACATGATCAGTCAGTGGGAAAAAAGGATAAAACATGTTGTCTTCCATCATTTACAGTGAAAACTTTGATAATATAAAGCAACAGTTCCATAAATACACTATCACTTCACTGTCTAACCATGACAGAAATGACAATTAGGTGCCTTATGATTTTAAGTCCATAAATCATTACTGGATGCAAATCCAATCATTAATTGTTTTTTAGAGAAGATTGTACTGATTAAACAGAAAATATGAAAGACAAAAGGTATCACAAGGGAAGAGACATTTTAAAGGATAGTGTGTATGTTACTACAATATTATTGCTGGTTGTTTCCATGGTGATGCAAGCTGTGAAACTGGCTAAAAACATGCAAAATGAACCTTTAAAAGAGTCATCAAAAGCATTTTTAGCCTCGTCTGATTTACTTTATAAAGATAATTTTCTATATTTGTATTAGTCTATAAATTGAACAAAGGTTTGCTTGAAGAGTTGTGAGAGTATAAAAAATGTTACACAGCTAATCCAGTACTCAGTTGTTTTGTTTATCCTTTCTGTCTTATTGTCAAGGCAACTGAAATAATATGTTTGATATTTCCAAAAAGACACAAGAGAGTAATAATCTCACACAAAGAAAATCTAAATCTCAAAGCTTTGTTTACCAGTAAACACATGTCTGTATATTACCGGTATATGCTTTGGACAAAATGTGTTAATATTAAAGAATTTGACAAACGCTACACGATTTTTAGTTAATTTTTTCTCTACTTTTCTTTCTCTTTTAATTAAATATAAAGAACTTTTTTATGATTGACTGAAATGAATATTTTTATGCTGTAATAAACAACAGGTGTATAAATAAAGAAACTATAAGGAGAACAGTGGAGGCTAGAGGAATCACATTTACGTATGTGTTTAGTAAAGAGGAGTGTGAGAGAGATTTAAATGTTAAAACGTCATCAAAGTTTTGTTTTTTTTTTAGTGTAGGGGTTAGTAAAGCTTAATTCAAAGTCTTGTTGAAATCAATGTTCAGGATTTTTCTTCAATTATGCTCCATGTCTTCCACAATTGGGGTGTTGTAGCTTTCAAATAGAGGCTGCATGAAAAGACCCGCTGTGCCAATTACACACACGCAAATAAAAATCCACAGGAAGAGGCGGTCAATCACCATGGCTACGTATTTCCAGTCTTCAATGATCTGCAGAGAGACAGAGACCACTTATCAAATTCTGTAATAAACAGTTTAAGCTGTTCACATTGTCTGTTTTAGAACGTTTCTACCATCAAGTTACATAAAATAATCACAAAATATAGAAAAAAAAATGAAAAAATAATGCTGGAATTTTTTAGAAATTTTAAAAAAGATAAATAACACTCTTGGAAATCAACCATTAGCAAAATTTAAGGTGGGTTACATGTTATATCTACTTTTGAACTTTTGTAACTTGAAGGGCTGCACGCCACCAAAAATATGGTACTTTTTAAAAATATCATGAAACTAATTACAGTATTTTTTTAATGAAAAGTTGAACATGCTGCAGCAAGAATCAAATCAATCAACAAAAGTTAAAGTTTGTAAATAAAAGATCTTAAAAATGTCTTATTGGTTTATTTAAAAGGGGTGTATGACATTCCTGTGCACGTTTACTAAATATACAACCTATAAAATCAACATCTCAACAGCATTGTGGGGCAGCAGTAGCTCAGGAACTAGAGTGGGTCGTCCAGTAACCAGACGGTCACCGGTTCAAATGTGTGTAGCTGACTTTGTGAGAGCATTTCCAATCTAGTGCTCACATGATTTATAAAAATACATATTGTAAAAAATAAACCACCATTAAACTGCAATAATCAACGGACGGTATTAAGATCATGTGTCATTCCTCATGCTGATGCATGATATTACAGGAATTACATTTAAACTGTATGATTGACACATTTCTGTATAATGAAAAGTTACAACTTCTATAGAAAATAATAGCACTTAGTCTGACACCAAAAAAATCTTTTCAAACCTGAAAAACAAAGTGGTGATTACAGATGCTAAGTTAGCCACAAAAGATTTTTTCAGACACTATCATCATAATTCAGGGTGGAACTGAAGTCACAGATCAACAGTATCAAATTACTTCAGGACAATTTCACTGTATTTTTTTTTTTCAAGAATTATTAAATTTGATTAATGAAGTTCAGAGTAAAAGACGAATCAACAAATAAATATTAATATTTCAAGAGCCATGGTAATTATCTGCAGTCAAAGATTATTCACCTAAAGTAAACAGAAACTATAAGTGAAGACACAAACTGTGAGAAAATAAAACAAGAGGTATGTTGTTTTTATGTGTATTCTTTTTCCAAACACCTACCCCTTCATCATCATCTTCACTCTTCATCTTCTCAGCAATGTAGCGTACTCCATCCACTGCATCTTCTACATCTATATTTCTCTTGAGCGTCATCCTTCTCCTGAAGTCCGTATTTTCTGAGAAGTCCCTGATTCTCCAGCCGTAGCGTTTGGCTGACTCCTCATTGACGAAGAAGGAGGAGGAGGAATCAGCCACTCCTGCAGAACTTCCTGTCCCACCCTCGGCTCCACACAACCTCTGGTCTGTATATTTTTGCTTCTGGTGCTTTTTCCTGAACCTTTCACGGATATTGGAGCTACCGGGTCTCCGCATGAAGAGGAACGAGGGTAGCCGGTGCAGGAAGATACGTTTGACCCACGGTGGCATTGTGTGCGTACTGGGGGACCGATGGTGGATGTTGAGCACACAAACACTCGTGACAATAGAGAAGGTGACCAGCACCATTGTAAACATCAGGTACTTTCCTATCAGAGGCACTGCTAAAGATGTTGGTGGCACTATCTTTGAGATAAGAAGTAAAAACACAGTGAGGGCGAGGAGGACAGAGATGCAGAGAGTCATCTTCTCACCACAGTCTGATGGAAGATAGAATACCAGAATAGCTAGTGATGTGATAAGAATACAGGGAATGATGAGGTTGATGGTGTAGAACAAAGGTTTTCTTTTGATAATGAAGTCATAGGTAATGTCCAGGTATCTGACATCATTAGGGTCCTCATTCTTGCGTCCAGGGAGAGAAACGATATCCCACTCTCCACTGGGTTTGAAGTCATCGCGTGAAGCGTAATCACTGAGAAGGATGAGATCGATTTCTGTGTGGTCATACGTCCAAGAACGAAACTTCAGAGTGCAGTTCTGCTGGTCGAAGGGGAAATCTCGTACTTCAATTTTGCAGGCTGACTTGTAGATAGCAGGTGGGAGCCAATTAACTTCTCCATTGTTGGAGACCAAAGCGTTGGAGTAGAAGGAGACTTCGTAGGTCCCATCAGCACTGAGTAGAAGGAAGCGATCAAAAGAAAGGAACATGTTTAACTCTCTACTTGATTTACACCTGCAAAATTCCACCATACAAAATAACAATTTGTACACCTTCCTTCCAGCTCAAGTGACTGCTGTATTATTCTTTTATATGATGAAATCAACCTACCTTTACGTTGCTATGCTGTTTGCACTGTTATTTATGGCCTGGCTTTAGTCTCAATCACAATGACCCGCACAATGACTGCGAACGTGCTACTAATGAGTTGAACTGTCTCCTTAACGCAGGCTTACAGCAACTTTATAAGAATCTAGTCTTTGTAGCTCGTTGAGAAGTTAATGGCCTGGTTGATGACCTGGTCCATAATTTTCCATAAACATGTCATGAAAATCTTCTGCGTAGGAATACCGATCAAATGTCTTCCAAACAACCTGTACGATGGTCTGGTATTATTTACATGGGTGGGGTTTCTCCTGAGACTCTGGCTGACTCATACCTGAGTGGGTGTGAATATGTCTGCTGTCCATCTCTATGTGACCCTGTGATGGACTGGTGACCTGTCCAGGTGTAACTCCACCTCTCACCCAATGACAGTTCCCCATGACCCTGAACAGACTGAATGATAATGGAAACACAAAGCCACAGCTAAAAGTGACAAAATGTTTTGGGATTTGAACCAGTGGAGTCGATCCAGCAGTAGCACATAATATAAGAAAACGTCTTTGACTTTATGACGAACCTGGCAGAAACCTTTGCACAAGGATGTTTTAATGACGAGGTTTTAGATGCTTCGCTGCTTCAACACACCCGATTGAATCAACTGGTGATTAACAGGCTTCAGCAGAGCTTGAGGACATGCTGAACATGTCATTCAACCATTGAATCAGTAAAAACCTGCAGAATGGTGGTGCTTGAGGAACAGGGTTGAATACTAAATGCTGCTTGATGGATCATTATCAATCATTTTATGTTTTACATATATCAACAGTTAATTAACTACAAACCCCAAATCTTGGTAGACTGTTTAGTACACGTTTTAAAAATGTTTTCTTTGTTTTTGTTATGATGTTTAAACATAGTGACTGACAGTCAGACTCGCCCCATCACTAAGTATTTTTAAGATCCGTTTAAAGACTTACTTTTATTCTCAGGCTTTTAACTCTGTAGGGGCAGTCTAACCCCTTGCTGACCTTATTTTATTGTTTTTATGTTTGTTTTTATAGTATGTTTATTTTTATCTCTGTATTTGTTGTTTTTATTTGTGTACAGCACTTTGGTCTGCGTCACTGCAGTTTTTAAATGTGCTTTATAAATAAATTGATGATGATAAAATGCTGTTGGTTGTAATATGATAAAGGCTTGATTTATCATTCAAACTATATTTTGTAAAAAGATGTAGGTTTCCATCAGCGCATGCAGAGCTGCTTCCACTCACCAAATGCATGACTGCTTAACTATAAGTGCCAGGCCATAGTGCTTATACCACAAAACCATATGGATTTAATTCAATCTCGTGTTAGCTCACTGCCAAGTAACTAATAAACAAAGTGGTTAATTAATCTGATTCTTTAACACATCATCCCGTCCGAGGTCTGTTTCCCCTTCTAACAGTAGACTGTTAGTCATCTCTGTGTTGCAAGTATATTTTGTTAAAATTGTGTTATATTATTTTAGAATATTTTAAAATGGAGACAGTTTTAATATTGTTAGCATGTGTTTTTAGTGGTTGTGCATGCATCAAAGGAAAATATTAGACTGGAACACAAGAATAACTCTGTTAAATCAGCTGACAGATTCCGGTTTTCACCTGTTCAAGGTAAAAGTGATGTATTATATATGAAAGTCCAACTGCTTATAAAGTAGGTCAGGGATCATGAAAAATGGAGAGGTTCAACCAGCTTATTGTGGATACTGACGATGTCAATGCTATAAAGTCACAAATCTTTTGTCATTTTGTTTCTTCAGAATGTGAAGTGAGGTACGTTTAACTTGTCATATCTCCACTAAATCTAAAATTTATATTAATGACCATAACAAGCGCTTTCTGTTCATGGTTTGAGATTTTTTTTTTTGACACAACATAACGCTTTTGCACAGTCTGTGTACAGCAGTTCTCTCTGCTCCCTGATAAAAGCAGAAAAATCCAGCTTTCTGATTGGCCAAAGCTGCATAAAGCTGGTGTCATGATCTAGATGCATATAGAGCCAAAGCAGATCTTACACCAAGCATGAGTTAGGACTCTGAGATTTCTTCCACTAAGGGAATTAAACTCTTTCTCTAAGTGCTTCCTCACAGTAAAATGACTGATTCAGTGAAATGTGTCAATATGTAAAGTGCAAGACATAAATCTGAAGTGATAAGTGATGTTGGATTGCTGGAGGCAACATCCAAATCTCTTCAGGGGGTTTCTAGATTTTTTCTTTGTTATTCACATACAAGCACTTTATAGTCATATAAGTATAACATATAAATGTTGTGTTACAGAAATGAATATTTTCTATTTTAAGCTGGTTTTCATGGTAAGAAATTAGCATACGGAGAGGAATCGCAGGTGTTGACCTATCTGAGTAGCACACGGTGTGCTGTTCAAAAGCGTTACTGACTGTCAGCTAACTCTCCTGTAAACAGAATCAGCAGCCCTCTATAATCATTAAATTACTTATTACAACCCAGTAGGTTATGTGTACTGATTTTCTCCTGCAGTCATTTTCATGGAGCCACAAAATCAGTTTTAGCCATTAAAAAATAATCTCACATGAATGTTATGTACAGTAACTGCTGAAAATGCAGGGCTTAACAATAATGTGTCAACAAATAGCACTGTGTATATTTCACGTATATTTAAATCAGCCTTTAGAAATCTTCATGTGGCATTTTTAGACTCGCTTTAGTCTTATTAGAAAAGTTAGATTTCTCAAACTTATGGCAAATACTCCAGAAGAGACATTTTTGCACCTGATTCCTGAAAAAAGTACCAACTGAGATTTCAAATAAAACAACACCATCATACTTATTATAGAGGACGATGTCTGGCAGCCAGATGTGCTGTGACGGGAGCCGAATTTTCTTGATTCCTTCGTACTCGTCAGGATTCCACATTAGCCTGTAGTCGTTCCATCCCTGACATTCAATTTACACACGGATACATACATATTAATACATACAGTCGAAAGGCACACGCGTGCACACACTCATTGTTAAAGGAAGAAGATGTGAAAACATGTAAAAGTCCTAGTTGCATATGAAAATAAGTCAATTCTGAGGTCACGTGGAAACATGCTGCCCCCTCGTACATATAACGGGTGAGTCAGCTGTCATGATGCGTTTGAAAAATAGGACTACACCAGCGACTTTGCTCAACATGCCGTGAGCTGACCTCACCAGTGAACCGGCTTTCTGTCTTTGCACATTTTTCCTCAAACGGCTGCACTGCCACGAACCTAAATATATAGCAGAGTGTGTGTGCATGTGTGTGTGTGTTTATAGCTAAAAAAAAAAAAGACTTGCTGTGCTTCTTACAAACCTGTGTGAGCCAACAGTTGGTGGTCATGATCTGCTCCCTCTCATTCTGAAACACACACCAACATGGCTGCAGGTCTCAGACTCTAAACTGCGAACTTGAATTTGGAAATGTGATTTAGTAGGTGTGTCATTTACTCACCACGTTGATGAGCTGAGCCAGAGACACCTGTATATAAATGGTGACCTGCTGGCTGTTGTTCACCGCCGGTCTGATCAGCTTGTTATATCGATCCGGTGACAACAGGTGACTCACCAGCCTCTCCTCTACGTCCGCACACAGGGCAGCTGAACACAGACACAATCAGAAAAGACTTAAAAAGTAAGTGAACCTGTTGGGAAAACTGATTGATGCTATATTTGTAGTCTGATTCAAATCTAAAGTCAGGATTCTGTTTTTGAGCTCCTTTTTTAACAGCTTCTTAATGCTGTGTAGTAACATATTCATGCTAAAGCGTGTTTGGAGAACTTAAAAATCCATGTCAGGTTTAATTTCAAGGCTAATACTGAAATAAAAACAATTATTTAAATTAGGAACCCTAAAATTGAATCTAAGTGTTACGTTTTCCCAAAAGCAAAACCCAAGTGTGACTCAGGCTTGTTGTCGTATAATCGGAAAACTAATGTGCCAACCTAAGTATCTCCAAACGAAGTGGTGTCGGAACCACTATTTGAGACACTTCTGACCTTGCACCTTCCAATAAAGTACATGGCTGCCATTTTCTCATCAAAACACCATCCTTTCTAAAGTACTTCACAGGCGCACCAGCACATCTTAATTCCTGACCCATGTTTTCATAAAGATGGGACAAAGACACACCCTTCTCCTATTCAACAATGAGCTGCTTTCGTGAAATTTTAAAGCTACTTGTAGGGGTCTGGTCATCCCTCTCTAGAACCTTGCTCACTTTGGAATCATCCAAAGGCAAATTCAGCTCAGGGGTTATCTCAGAATGATTATCATACAAAAATGTCTCAGGGAGAATGTCTGAAGTGTGATCTCCTTCATCAGCCTCAATGTGCTTGCTCTCAACTACAGGTGATTTAGCCTATAGGAAGTTAAGTCCGAGTCACTGTTGCATAAAAATGTCTTGGATGAATCAAACAAAGGATCATCTCTGTCAATACCACTTGTGCTAGCAGCATTTTACTTTGCCATGGCACGTGTTACAACAAAAGATGATGCAACTTTGACAATGTATCTTCCTTAGTGCTTGGCACCTTCAACAAAATTGGGCTTGGGTCAGATGTAACCTTGCCACCGGCCACATCATTCCCCAGAAGGAAAGTGATTCCCCCCACAGGTAACCCCTCCCTCAGAGCTACCTCCACAGGTCCATTAACTATTCCAGACTCCGGGATCACATTGAATAAAGGTTTCTTTATCCAACTCATCTCAGCACCACGCATTAACACACTATTACCATTTTCCATCTCTTTGGTTAGAGGTAACACACCTCTCAACGTAATGGACTGCCAAGCCGCAGTGTCTCGCAATATCTTGATGAGCTTTTTACCAGATTCGTCTCCAGGCAGAGACACGAATCCCTCAGACACAAAGGGTTTAAACTCATTTGGTACTTTCTCATTTACAGATTTAGAATCTGAAACTAAAGGTTCAACAATTAAGGGACCTCCCAACAAAACCACAGCTTTGGTTTTCTCACCTTTCTTCGCTCAAACTGGGCAATCAAAAACAAAATGACCTTTTGTATGACAATAATGACATTATGCTTGAATGGAAACGGGCTTCTTTCTGGCTGAAGAGAAAACTGGCTTAGAAATGGTGGGGAGTTTTGATGGACTAGGCCTGGTGTTGATGCTTGGTGACTTTGCCACAAAACTAACTTTGTGGGTGAGC
>SSNP01000019.1:4623890-4686508 GCA_006937955.1 Pachypanchax playfairii
GTCTTATAGTTGGAACTCTGGGCGACAGACAAAGACGCATAAACACTTTGAGCTTTACCGACCAATACACTTTGGAGTAGCAATGGCCTGAGCTCTTCTGGCCATTTCAGAGTGTCTGCGACCAGCTCGAAAAGTGTGAAATACTCTGTTACTTCCTTCTCATTAAAAGGCGGCACTAGCCGGATGTTGCGAGCCAAATCAAAGTCATTAGATGCGTTCATTTGACCTGACTTGATACGGGCCTCCTCAAGTGCTAATTCTTTTAAGCGAATGGCTGTTTGTGCCTTCTCTCTTTCTCTCTCTCCTCCTGTTCTCGCTCTCTCTCCTCATCTTTTTCTCTCTCTTGAAACTCTAGCCGCATTTTCTCTTGAGCTATTTTCATTCGCTGCAGTTCAAGCTTAATCTTGAACTTCTCTAAGCCCTCTCCCTCTTCACTTTCCGATTTAGTTTCAGATCCCTTTTCAAGGATACCTTGCTGTATCAAAGAAACCTCTACAGCCTCTGATTTCTGCCTCCCTACTACCCGCTGAGACTTCAATGTCAAAATGTCGACAGACAGTCAATAGGTCTTCTTGTCAACAGGTGTCCAGCAACTCCCTAGTAGGATTCTCTGTAAAAGCTTCGAGTGAGAATGCCATGGTGTGTGGTTGCTTTTTACAGTAAACAAATTTGAATACGACTTACAAACAAATATGTTGGTCGGGCCTCTTCAACAGATCAAAATAGAAACTTGCAGATCGGATTAACACATTCATATCCCTGACGAGCCCCCAATTGTTACGTATTCCCAAAAGCAAAACCCAAGTGTGACTCAGGCTTGTTGTCGTATAATCGGAAAACTAACAAAACCAGTGTTAATTTCGTTGACTAAAATATTTCGTCATAATTTTAGTCACAAATATATTTTTGCGGACGAAAACGAAACGAAAACTAAAATAGACGGCCCTATTTGAGACGATTATTATGACTAAAATTATGTTGATTTTCGTTGACAAATAAAAGACGAGACGAAAATAGACAGCGACGAAATCCAATCAGAGGAAAAGAAAGATGCAGAGAGGAACCAGTCAAAAAGCTAACAGTGTGAAAAAAAACAATCAGAGCTCGGCTTATTGAGCGGTGAGCATAGGCTTCCGTAGTTGTTTGAGATGCTCCCGGGAAAACGTCAGATGAAGTGTGGAATGGTAAGAAAATGTCCAAACTATATTGCAGTTGTTAACCCTATAATGCCCCTTGTATCATATTTGCTACATAGTTTTGATCATTTCTAACATGGTTGCTCCCAGTAAATGATCCACTTGCCTTTTTTTCAGATTAAATCATCATTATTATATGGATTAATGCATTATTATTAACTAATTTTTTATATTACAATTAAACCGTAAAAACGGCCAATGTAATAAATGTGATACAAAAAAGCTATTATAAATAACATGATATAGCAAAAAACGTTTGTGAATTTTGTTCTAAGGCTTCGTAAACATCCCAGTTCCAAATAATCTGAATGTTCTGGCTATTTTTTAATAAGTTGGGTCTTACAGGGTTAAATTAATACTTTAGAAAATATACTTATTTTAGTTGACTAAATCTACAATTGATTTTAGTCGACTAAAACTGCCCCATATTTTCGTCGACTAAAATTAGACTACAATTAAAACTAGTTTAGTGACTAAAACTGTGACTAAAATTGAAAAGAATTTTAGTCAAAAGACTGACTAAAACTAAATTAAAATTTCTTGCCAAAATTAACACTGAACAAAACAGCCCACAACCACACCCAAACTCCAGAACCAAAGTGTACAAATGGGTTCTAAAAGGTAGTAATGAGAAAAAAATCCACACTATTACCCATTGATTCTATCAAAGGATAGACGGAATAATATTAATGTGAAGGAAACGATAAACCAAAGGTGGAGATATGAGGAAAACAAAGGTGTATCCTTTTGTGCAAACTGTAAATAGACCAAGTCTTAAACTCACAGAAAGCCAACAATAAATTGACAATCTGATCTCAAAAGTCTCATAACACTACTGACATGTGCTTTGCAAACTTCCCAAAAAGCCATCTGAGAAAGATTCTGCTCTGCCTTATAAAGCCCTCCCACTGATTCCAACAGCAGGTGTGCTCCTCCTCCCAGGTGGAACCTATGAGTCCCAATCAACTGCAGGAACCATGGTAACCAAAACCAAAAACAACAATAGACAAAGAATCCCTCCAATTTCATCAAATCAATTAGTTTGCATCTAACAATCCATAACATAAGTCAAATTCTACATACAGGCTTTCACTTTTTCATGTTTTCTGTATACTTATTCTTTTATATATATATATTTATCCTTTTTGCTTTTTTCAAAAAGACATTTTGCTTAAACAGATTTTTGAAGGATAGTGTTCTGCCTTTTTTTTTCATTTTTGAATGCCAAATGTTTCCAAACTCAACTTTCCCAAATTTTCTGTCAATTTCTAAGTTAAGTTTTTTTCTTTTTGCTTTAAGATATCGGTAAATATAATGACAATGTTTCCAGACAAAATCCTCTTTACAACTTTTAAGTGAGGTCACAGCCAAAGTTTAAACAAATTGTGATTCCTAATATCAATTTCTTGCCATTTTTAGTTAAGAAATGTTAACAAAGCACCAACTAGAAGCAGAAATAAGTAACTTTAAGTTTTTGTTGGTGTCATCCAAGATGGCTCTAATGTATTTCTCTTGTTTGATAGTATATCCAATCTTCTCAGTCAGATTTGTGTCCTCCTTTTAACATATTTCGTTAACAAAATTTTGGATTGATTTATTTTGGGAGAAAAGCAGCTTGGCTACATTTTGTCAAACATCAGCTACAAAACTCCCACCTTGTTCAGCTGGAGATACTTACTGTATATATTCAGTAGTTCTTACTGAAACAGCTAGACCAGCATTATTCAGAACTGACATCAGCTTGTGTCCAACTATCTCAAGGCTCTACAGTCAGCAGCTGTGATATGTATGAAAGTTGACTGTTCTGCCTCTGCAGGTTGTTTTATCATGTACTCGTGATGGTTTTGAGGGATATCAGGAGCAAAAGAGCAGCACGATGCTTAAACAGACTGGCTCAGAAAGCAGAGGTGTAATCTGAGCACAGTCACGCTGAATTAAACTCCAACGAGCCTTAATCAAGAGAACACATTAAGAAATGAGACGCGGTTGCAAAAGTTATTCTAAGATATTTAGTATAATGTGTGTTTCAGAGGAAATTCGCATTCTAAACTAATCAAAAAGCTGAGAAGAGTTTTAAATAAATGTATATAATATATTTTCCTGAGAAAATATATTACCAGAGGCCTGGTATTTTCCTTCTGTTCCCTCAGTCCAGTCTCTACAGATCCAGACAGTCTGACACTCGCTGCACAGTTTGTTTGTGCAGCAGACGGGTTCAAGATGAGGAAGAAGAGGTGGGTGAGGAAGTAAAAGTCTACTGAAGGCTGTTCTTGGTGAAGGTGAGTGAAGTAAGGGCGACATCAGTTTCCTCTTGAGATGATCTTCTAATAACGTAAAGGATTTTAAAACATAGTGGGTGAGTCTGGATTTCTGATCCTTCATCATGTCACTGTAACAAAATAACTAGTTTCATATCAGCTCATGCTGCTGTAACAAGAATCAGTTTGAGCTCAAACAGATGAACTCTGGCTTTACGTGGTGTCCTGAAGGAGACACTAATCTCAAACCTCATCAAACACTGTACAGAAACAAGGATTACTAGCAGACAGTAGATGCAGGACTCAGTGTGCAGCTAAACACCTGATGGGTCCAGAATCCTGGTCTGTCTGATCCAGATGGAGCACTGACAGTCCAACAAATTTAACTTGTGCATTTTTCAACCATAAACAAGGTTATATTTTGAAACAATGTTATAATATGTTATAATGTCTGTCATCTATCCGTCCTCTCAGGAGATCAAAGGCGATGATGATGTTACAGCAGTGACTGTTTCTGATACAGTCGGGTTCAAGAAATGACATCAATGTTCTGCTGGTTCTGTTATAACCACACACAGTATATAAGGAATGTTACCGTGAAAAATGCAAACAGACAATTCATGGAGTGTAAATGAGTAACGTTTAACATAACAGCCATTAGTCCACATTGAGACATTTATTCTGACTGACTGAGTGCAGAAATCATTTCTAATGTATTTATGTAGGAAACCAAGAAGCAGAAGTTTGGATCATGTTCCAAAAGGTAATATAAGCATTACTGATTCAAAACTAAAGCCACTCAAATGCAACTCTTGCCATTAATTCTAACTGATTTATTGAAACTCAAAGAAATTAATAAAAACAATCACTTATTGACCAATAAAATGCAAAAACAGAAAACCCTCAGGAGTAACTGCAGGGAGGGGTCCATTAGAACAAACTGGAGTTTTCTGTCAGCTACAATAGCAGAAAACAACCAAAATAACTTCAATAACTGCATTATTTTTGGCTAAAATAACAGCTGTAACCCCTTTGTTTCTATGCACACTTTGGCAAGACATACATAGTCAGTCGCTGCACACAGAGCCAAAACTTTAAGTTGACTGACTGAGAAGATGATGCAGTTCTTAAATTTAAAGAGCTTAAGAAAGCGAGTGCAGTAACTTTCATAATTTAAGTGTGCAGCTCTTAACTTACATTTTTAGTTAAGTTCTTCATTAAAAAAATATTTTTTTGGCAACAGCTTTGCATTTTTTTTAAGCAAAACCGAGTTATCACATTTAAAATAAAGACTTGTGAAAAATACAATAGATTTAGACAATAAGCATTTTTTTATTATATATTTAGTTTATGTTTATCTGCACATGATATTATTCTTAACGAGACTTGGTTAAAGTCTTTTTCACAAACTGCTTTAAGAGCTGCCCGTTTGGCTCTAAAATGTAAAGAGACTATATAAAAATAAATCACTACAAAACATTTATAACCTGGGAGTGCGTCGTCATGTGACCTCTGCAAAGGACAGAGAAGAAGTGCATAAACTGTATTAGCATGATGTAAAGTGCTAAATTTGATTATAAAATGCTAAAACAGTGAAGAAAGTAAAAATGAGATGCAGAAGTTGATGGGCGGAGGTGGAGCAGCTTTCCTAACACACACACACACACACCAGGCAGAGACACTCCCGTGCATCACTGCACTCTCCTCCGCTCAATTATTCATATCTGTTAAAATAAAAATATCATCATCTTTGATGCACAGAGATTCAAACACAGTCACAGATTATTTTCGACGTCTTTTCCACCCACATGAATTGTTCACAGTGCAACACAACGATAATCCAAAACCAAGCGAAAACTGAACTGACATGTTGTGTTTGAATGAGGCACATGGCCGGATGTTCCTCAAACAACAAAAAGAAGAAGAAAAAAGAGTTTTCTGTAGCTTTCTGGAGAGAACAGTGAATAATTCAGTGCATTACTATCTGTGGAGGACTAAAACTATTCAGGCTTCAGTTGACTTTGGTTTTTCCTCTGTGTGCTGCACTAATCGGACCTCCTATCAGAAACACCATGTGCCATTTATATGCATCCACACACCAGTGAGTCATTCGACATGGCGCAAAGGAACGGCTGCCTGGCAGATCAGTGGTTTTCAATCCTTTCCCCATCAGAGAAAAGGAGACGGCCCGCTACAGTCTGAATCAGATGTTTCTCTCTTATGAAACTTTCTGTCCCGTTCTGCTTTTTTCCTACAGGAAGTGACCAGAAAAGCATGAAAACATGGATTTATTCTGTTTTCTGCTCCCACAGTGTCCCTTTAACATGAAACTGCTGCTTAGCTTTGTGTTGCCTGATGCAGCCTCCCTGTTAGAGATGCACTTCACCTGACTGCTTCAAACAGCTGATCCAAAAAAGTTTCTGAAACAACAACTAATTTGTTACTGTGAAGTCATGACAGATACTGAGCCTGGATGACTCATGCTGCTGAGAGACCAAAGCTTTTAAAGTCATTAAAAGCTTCAAGGTAACTGTAAATAACCATAAATATGTCGACATATATTTCTACTTATCAACTTATGACCATTTATACAGAGGAAAAAATGATGACATGTCAGGGTTATGTGAAGCTTTATATGTTAATTTAAGTTTTTACTCTTAAAACACTGCAAGTGTTTAGTAGAAAAATATATAAAGTTAAATATATTTTAATGTGTTTACTAAATATTAAGAAATACCCGAAAAGACAAACAGTGCAATGAAGAAGATAAGAGAGAATTTAAAATAAAAGTTGGGAAAAAGAATTAAAAAAGTAGAATTACAAACAGAAAACTTGTTCACCATGTCAAGTAATAATTTGTTGCACATTTTTTGTAAAAACAAACTTGTAAATGTAAAATTGTATAGATTAAATAAGCATAGACTCTCTGTGCTCTTCTTACATAATTGTATTGAGCTGTAAGAACAGTTAAGACACTGTCAAAATCATTTAAAGTAGTACTAAATAACTTTTTCACAGCCGTGTCTCAGACAGCCATTGCCTGAACCAGTGTTCTGTAGAAATATGCTACCTGTTGAGACATGTGCCGTTCTACAGTCTTGACTTCAATAAACAGATTTATCGTTTATTTTTGTTTCTACATTTTTCCATAAATACATTTAACTATCAAATAAATTCTCCCAGGACTGGAACACTAAATATGATGTTATTTTTACTTTCTTTGCATTGTCAGAGCGACAGGCAAATGTTTGGACACACCCAGAGGAGAAGGACCCATCAATGGCCGTTAAGGACCCAGAGGGCTTTTATATAGAAAATATCAGGGAAGGAAAAGTATGTTTAAAAAATTAACAGGACACACTCGCCATAAACAAGAATACTGTATAAACTTCCAATGACATTGTTATCAATTTGTACTGTGGCGGCATTTTTCATCAGGGCAGCATAAATCATCAGAACACCACTTCCTGCTGTGACACGAATTATTGAAGTTATTAAGTGTAATATAGGAGGACCAGAGACGTCCAGAGTGTCTAATATGAAGCTGAACATGTTTTTCGGTGATTATCCACTTAGACACGTTTCATAAACGTAGCTTAAGTTGTAAAAAATTATTTTGTACGCTATGAACAACCACAAATCATCCACACCTACAACAGATATTAAAAAACATGTTTACCACCTCGGCAGTTTGTAATGTTGACTCATCACATAAAACAATTTAAAATCTTGTTAAATATTTTTACATAAAGTTGATTTTTTGTCACATTATTGAAAAACTTTAAAAAACAGCACAAATGTTCACCTACAGCTAAAGTTAGAGAAACTGAAAAAGTTCTGTCTCCACTTGTTTTAGATTTTTTGTTTAGTGTCGTCCAGTTCTATAAAAGTGTTTTACACAACCTTTAAGATAAAGTCAAGGTTAGGCAGGGAGGCATATAGCAAGGAAAAAGCTCATTCTTTATTATCCAGGTCTTATAACACTCTGATGTCTAACAGTGGCATCTGGCTCATCAGCTGGAGTTTGTTTTTTTGAAAATGTGAATTGCAGCAGTGGTGTTTTCAGCAGCCCTGTTGTGGTCTTCATCTGTCTCCTGTAGCAACAGAAAAATGTCTGCAAATAAATGTATTTTCAAAATAAAATAAAGAAAAAAAAATACAGACTGAGACCATGTAAGGTTAAAGTCAGTGAGGATAAATTCAAAGACAAGGACTAGTAATGATAATGTTAACTTAATTTTGGAAACAAACTCAGGATCTATTTTGGTCACCAAATTGCCTTTGACCATCATTTTTGGCAATTTAAAGAACAAAAACATGATGCAGGTCTTTCTAGTTCTGAGCAGTTTCTTAATGGTGCTAAGTGAAGTCTGGAGTAGTTAAAGGAAAGATCTAACATGAAAGAATAAAAAGAAAAAGAAAAAAATTAAATTGACTTTTTTCTTTCTTATTAGAATCCATGATTTATTGGAAAAAAAATGCTAAAGAAATGACAAATGTCCACCACAACTCGCTGTTAATTTAATTTGTTAAGTTAGTTTAACCAGAAACCGGATGGATTATTAAAGTCCATGTAATTAAGTTGGGAAACAACTGAGAAAGCACTGATTAGCACGCTGAAGATACTTTAATCAACGGTTTTAAATAAGTGAACAGACGGCTGTTTTATACAATGTTGATCATCAATTTGATGGAATTTTCCTCTTCCTCTAAATCACTGTATTAAATACATTTACTTTCTTATCAGGGGCAACATGCAGCTGCAAAGTTTATGGAAATTTCACAGGGACTTCTTCTTCTTTTATTCTTGCAGTTGGCACCTTATTGTTCATGTTGCTCCAGAGTGTCCAGTAATATGTCCAGGTGCCCTTAGAATAATTTCTTTGAGAGAACCCAAATTTGGGTCTTAATTAATTCAACAATGAAATCTAGAAAAGACTCAATGGATTCAAAGAGAAAAGTGATGGCAGACGAATGAACATCCATGTTCCATACGTGGCAGGAGTGTTTGAAAAACTCTGAACAATTTTCTCTAAAAATCCTAATGATCTTTAAACCCAACAGGGTGTTCAGAGAAAAACTGGTTCATCCAGAAGGCGACACAGCGAAACAGACATTGTGTTTAGATCTTTATGTAGGAAAACAAACAAACAGCTACACCGATTCATGGCAAGTTAAGACTCTGCAGTTTTTGTAGAACAACAATGTTCATGTTTTGGTACAAAGAAGATAGAAAGAGGGGAATAAAATAACCCATATGTGTTAAAATCATGGAGATTATCCTTAAACAGAGCAGGAGGTCTCAGGTTTCAAACTTCAAGATCCCCCAACAGTTTCAAAACAACTCACACCTTCAGACACGTGACCAAAACATCTCAAATGCAAACCAGTCCAACAAAGACCCAAACGACCCTCAGGAGGAGGAGGAGGAGGAGGAGGAGGATCAGGATCAGGAGGAGAAGGATCAGAAGGAGAAGGATCAGGAGGAGGAGGATCTGCAAACCAGCTCACTTGCTCAGAAAGTGTAAACTGATGAAGTGAAACATCTTCAAAAATCAAGAAAAATGTCAATTTGTCAGTTTCTTCACTTACTAGGATGAACTCCTCTTCCACACTGCAGACATGTTAGTATGTCACATCACAACATTTTATGGCAGCCGTATTGCAGCACAGCTGAAGTAAACAGGTCAGCACCAGAGATCAGGAGCTGAGTGTGTTCAGATCAATAAAAAAAGCCTTGATCAAGACATTAATCGAATATTTGATCAGTTTGAGACATCTCCAAATAGTTCAGATAAACATTCAATCTGAACTGTTTGAGGCTTTAGAAAAAGCTAATCCATCAGTCAATATCTGTAGTTATTTACTCCTGTTCAGGGTTGCAGGGAGCTGGTGTCTATCCCCAGCAGCCACTGGGCGAGAGGCGGGACACCTGTCCATCACACATATAGGGACAATTTAGGTTTGCCAATTTACCTCAAGCATTTTTTGTGCAAGGAAGCTAGAGTCACTGGAGAACATGTTAACTCCATACAGAAATTTCCCAGCCAAGTTGCAGGATTTTCTCTCTGTAAGGCAACAATAACTGCACCACCATGTAGCCTGCTAATCCCTCACTAATAGTTATTGTTAACTGTCAGTTGATTAAATGTAAAATGTGGCTGATGATCACACTTATGTGACATTCTTATTGTACATTTTAACAAACCTAATAGAAAGATACATAATTCTGGAATAGTATATTATGTATTTATTTGCTGATTGTTTTTTCCTGGACTATGAGGTTTATATTTCAGCACCATGGACAGCTCCTAGTAAGGCTCGCGTTCATTTGTGCCACTTGGTGAGAAAAAGTGAAAATCAACACGTGTCAGTCAGGTTGCAAAGTGAATCCTGATCAACAGCAAAATTCAGTCATTTCATTTCATTTAGATTTAAAAGCTCTGAGTGTGTTTTTACTCAGCTGCAAAAGAGCAAATGTGTTTGAATGTGTGCAAAAAAGTACGACAAAGATTTAGCAAATTTCACATCAAGATCAGACTCACAGATTAATGTGAAGTTAACGGAGTCAAATTGAACATCACGTGTTCATCTCCACCGGCCTGTTTGCTGGTGTTACACCCTGTGACCAGTTCCCTGCATGCGTCAAGATTAAAGCTCCAAATGACCAACAAAATACTTCCTTGTTAACATTGTTACCCTAAAACATTTGAGTTGGTTAACAGAACGCGTCAGTGATAAATCGGATCGAATAAATTCATAGTATTTAGAGTCAAGAGGGTGATTTTTTTATCAGAAGTTCAAATAAACCCTATCGATGGAGACGAAGCTCACGTCCCGTTGAAGGAGTATTTGTTACTCACTTGCCACTGCGAGAAGCAGGAGAGCCAGCGCTGTTTTCACCGGGACTGCCATCGCTTCCCCCCTCCAGCGCGACACGCACTCAAAAACTTCCAAAAATGCGACAAATCTTTCACGTTTTCAAACTTGCGTCACCAACTGTGGATTAAAGCCGTTTCATCGCGGTGAATCCTGCAGCTGAGAGGTAGTAGGTGAACATTGGAGACATGGAGAGCAGCACAGACGGATGACTGAGCGGAGACATGAGGAGGTTGGATGATTTCTGCAAGAGCGCACCGACTCCAGCGCTGGTCCTGGTGCTGTGGCTGCGCGCAGAGGACATCAGCATCCTCAGATCTTCTCCAACAACCCGAGAACGCATTTCTTGAGAGTATTTGTCAAAATAGAACGAAAATTCTTCAGATATACGCGATCCAGGTCCGTTCCAAACCTCCGGGCTTCAGTTTCACTCTGATTTTGATGAACCAACATAATCTGAATGTGTGACAACAAACAGGAAGTGATCCCATCGGGGAAGATGTTTAACACTCATAAGTCTCTGAAGTTAATCTCTTCAGCTGAGATTGAAGTTTCCTTTGAGTTGATCAAAACACTTTTAACTGTTTCAAGTTTTTAAGCTGATATTAAATCTAAACTTCATCTTAATCCGTTGTTTTTGAGAAAACAACCATCTGCATCCTCAGTCAGACCTTGAACACGTGGTAAATATCTGTTAGTTTTTAAATAACTGAGAAAATGTGACAATTCTTTCACTCTAATTGTTCTTTGTTTATCCTACAGTGACCTCTAGAGGTTAAAGGTCATCTGAAGGACAACAAAGCAGCCACTAAACAGCAGCGTCTGATGTAAACAGGAAATGCTGAGGTAATCACGAAGCAGTCGATGTCAAATCAACAAACGTTAATCAAAACACAATGTGTGTTGAGATTTTTCTAAAATAATTTATTCTGATTTACAGATTTGTAAATCAATCACCAGCGAACATTTGACTTTTCCTAAATTTATTGAAAAATGCAGATATCCGGTCTTCAGATCTCTCGAATCGTTTGTACAGTGGACACGTGTGAATTTCTTTTTGGGTTCTTCGACCATTGAACCTGTGCTTAGCATTTAGAATCATTTAGCATTTAGTTCGACTGCTATTGGTGGTCTTCCAGAACACTCTCAAAACTGAATCGACTGGTTCTTGTGGCATTCTCTTCTAAAAATGTTATCCCCAGCCTTATGAGTGATTCAGACAGACCCAAAAAAAACCTCCCTGGTAGTGGCCGTGACTACAGATACAGGAACAGATAGTATCAAAACCAAATTATTCTCAAAGATATGCAAATTGACTACATCCCTCTAACTACTGGCACAACAGTTTTCTCCGTTGCATTAATTTTCTTCTCTCAGAGGAACGCTTCCTCTTTGAGAACACTTAGCTGACACATTTAGATTTAGATTTAACATTTAGATGTAACATTTAGTATTTACATTTAATATTTAACATTTAGATATAGATTAAGCATTTAGATTTAATATTTAGCATTTAGGTTTAATGCCTAACATTTAGAATTAGATTTAACATTTCACTTTTAGATTTAGATTTAGCATTTACATTTAACATTTAGATTTAGCATTTAGATTTAACATTTAGATTTAATATTTAACATTTAGATTTAATATTTTACATTTAGATTTAGATTTAAAATTTGGATATAATATTTAGGATTTAGATTTTTTAAAGATGTATGCAATACAAACATGCTGGTATATGATGATTTTAGACATATTTTCTGCTCAAATGGGATGAAAGTGTGCTAAATGTGGGAAAATTAAGCTAAATATGAAAAAAAGTCTATTTCCACTAAATAACAAAAATTTTACACTTGGCGCCCTATAGAAATTCAACTTAACAGAACAGCAGGTGGCACTGAAGGGAAATGAGTGCCCCCAGTGGCTGGTTGCATAAATTATCTAAGTTCTGCCCCTTTGTATAAAATAATTGAAAGAATTCTCATGACTCATGAATAAAAACACATTGCTGAATGTTTCTTTTCCTGATGTTGATCTACATGCTTTTTGCCTGCTGCAGGCTCAGATGTTATTGTTTCTAACATTAATTTTACTTGCAATTAGTGGCGATAAGGATCGTTCAGCAGCACCTGCACAGCAACAAGCAGGTGTAGAAAACTGACGGAGGAACTCAAGTTGTGATTGGTTCTCTGATGCTTATTGAACATCCTGATTGTGTGCAGAGGCAGGACTTTCAGCAGACTAAGTTTGTTCCATTTTCATCTCAGTGTTTTAGATATGAAACTAACATGAATCCTTCTGTCAAACAGAAAATAAATCCAAATGGACCTTACGGTCACATGTGAACAATTCTTGTGTAACATTAGATCTTAAACACAGAAGAAGCTTTGCTACTTCCTTTCAGACTTTCCTCAGCGTTTCTATCTTCATATTCCACAAAATACTCACATCTCAGTTTTCAACCAGATTTTATTATCCTCCCATTACAACCTGTTATAGCTAGACATGAACAACATGTGAGTATTTTCCTCTCAAAGGGCTCCAGCTGTCTCTTAATGAACATTATCTCTGCATCCTAAAAGCAACAGAGCAGCTCAGAGGCAGACGAGATTTAATCACAGCCACTCAGAGCTCAGTGTGGGGTCAGCTGTAGAATCAGCAGCAGTCACATGAGAAAGGATGACATCTTCACTCATATGGCTTGTGTTTGCTAAATCTTATAGAAGGGACTTTATTAATATCACACGCCTGACCTCAGAATAATATCTAAACCATTAAGACCTGGATTAGAATTTTTTAATGTAGCAAAATATGAAATCTTCATAAAGGTTGTCATCTTTTCTCTATAGAACCACATCACGGAAAGAAAATAGGATACATCAGGTCTTTCTTCTATTACTTGGAATACAAGGACTTTCATTTTTAAAGCACTATTTTAACTAGACGCCATATGCCTCGTCACTTTCTCCTTTTTAAAAAGATATTTTTAAAAGGTGTATATAAACTAAATAACAGTGATTTAAAAAAAAACAATCCAAAACCCAAGAACTGTACAAGCTAACAGCAGGTGGCAAAACAACAAAAACCTCCAACTGAGATTGAAAAAAAAATCACGATACAAGTAATACGTTTTGTTTTTAGTAAAGTATAGTAAAATACAGTTTTTATTTATTTATTTGTAATTAAACTTCTACATAAAATCTGAATGAAATTTTAAATTATTGTTTGGATTTACGCTAATGTTTTATCTAAAACTACCAGAAAGCTAAATATAGTAGGCTGTCTAAAAGAGATTTATTTATTTTATTGACACATTTCTGTTTGTAAGTACAGGAGCAAAAATGAACTGGAGCCTAAATCACTGTGTTTACTTGGTCGAATATTTTTATTTATTTGATTTTAGTTTCTAAAATTGGAATGAGTCAAACTGAAGTTGTGAGAAGTTCTTAAAAGTTGTGATTTGCATCATTAATAGGAAAATTTACCAAAAAGAATCTCAAAAATGTTAAATTTTTTCATTTAAAATTAAAACTTTAAAGCAAGTTCAGGTGCAAAAATGAATAGATGATAAACTCTTGTGATTCTGTTCATTAGAGAACTTTGGCAGGAATGTTTCGGTAATTTTCTCCAGTGAAATTTACTTGATCTTTCATTTAATACAGACTGAGCACAAGTTTATCTTCCTCTTCACCTCCTCGCCAGCCGCTGTGTCATCTGCTGCTTGTTTGCCTCCAGGCAGCGTCGTCAGTAACCGTGTGATCCCCCCGCTGCATTAATGCTGTCAGAAATTCACATCACTGGGTAATATTTGTGTCTTGATCTGACAGTCAGAGACGTGACTTTAAGTTTCAGTCTCAGAACCTGTCACAGCTGGTCACTGTCTCCGTCCACCAGGAGAGAATCACTGAGATGAGACGCACCGCATCTTGTTTTTCCTCTTAAAACTCTCTGCAACAGTGTTTGTATTTATCATTTCCTGTTCATCCGTTCATCTGCTCACCGCTCTATTGACCTGATCTCGTCTCCTTCTGTCACTTTCACTCGATTCATCCAAAGCAGTGAGACAAAAATTTAGGTGATATTCCGTAAATTTTCCACCAGGTTCAGATTAACTGCTTGTTCTTCGACAGCCGGGAGTTTCATGAATGTTTTTCCAGTTTCCCAAAGAAGATCAAATCTAATATACAATGAAACAGCTCAGTAAATTCTGACTGTAACACTATTTTTACAATGTGGTAACAAATGTGAGGTCCCACAAGACACAAAGAAAATTGATCTTCAGAAGAAGACAGAAAAATAAAAATACACAGAAATAGAGCTGCAGATCATTATAACGACTGTGGCTTTATAGAAATGTGTCAATAAAAGCTTTTACCACCGATCAGTGTTGACGAAGCTCCCAAAGGTTACACGGAGGTCCGGTCCAGTGTTTAAGAGACGAGTGCACCCAGAATCCATTATCAGAAAATCAATATTTAACTTTTACCTTGTTTTAAATTGATAAAACATGCTGGAATGATGCATGATATTATATTATGTTCTTAAACATACAAAAAGAAACTTGTCTGTTATTAAATATGGTACAATATTTTCGGTTTTCATTGTGTAAAGTTCTGTCTATTTGAACTCTTTTATAAATCTTATTTTTAATGTCTGATTTGACAGTTTGAACAGACACAAACCAGATATTTAAAAATAAAAAAATCCAAAATGATCCACTAAACCAGTATCAGATGTGCTTTTCTCAAATAAAAGCAGATCATGGGAGAATGGTGATGTCATTTCAAAACCAGGAAGCCATTAAACCAACAAGAGAACCAGACAGAGACGGTGGGATTGATGTTTGCTGTCACTGAAATATAATTTTAAAATGAATTCAGTTCACTGGATCTTCTTCTGCTTCTCCTCCCTCTTGGATTTTACAGTTTATTTCTCCCCTCCCTGTCTGTTAGTGCTGACATTACTACATCCTTACATATAAATAAAATCCAATTAAATAAAAATATTTAAAAATTAGAATAAGAAAGATAATCCCGTAGATAGAGCTTCTTTTGGAAAAGATTTGATCCAAATCCTGATTGGATAAACTGACAGATCAGACAGGGAAAGACAAAAATAGGTGTGTAAGATGTGATCTCTCAAAATACATTTTTAAGAAATAGTTGTACGTTTCGTATTTTAGGTGATTCTTCTAAATCCTTCCATTTGTTCTGCTGAACGTTCTCATCCAGCTCCATCCTTCAGGGAACAGAGACATACATCATATTCTGAGACATAAGAATTCATTCATAAATTATCCCGTGACTCAGTCACAGAGGTGACGTCTGCCAGATGTTGGTTTCATGAACATGCAGGATTCACTCAAACTTCACTAGAAACAAGTGGGCGTGTTTTTATGGGATTATTCCACTAACTTCTACTGGAAGATCGAATGCAGGAGATTTTTCTTCGTCTCTTTGCCTCGTAACAACAAGGTCGGTGGTTCAAAACTCAGCTGGGGGCCTTCCTGCGAGGAGTTCATCTGTTCTCCCCATGTGGATTTTGTAACGCTGACTCTCACCTAATGACCACCAGTTGTGATAAACAACAAAATCCAATAGATGGTTTAACAAATGAGTCCAAGCAGACTGAGAAGACCACCAGAGGGTCCTGCCGACCCTCTTCATTGTGTGCATGCTCCGCTTTACTGTGAGAAACTGAAGGCCATGTTAGCTCCACCCTTCTTTCTGTCTCTGTCTAAGACATACATCAAGCTCCATGAGAGACACTGATGTCCTGTGACAGCTCGGAACATGATAACATGGCCCGCAGCCATCTAGCTCAGAGACGGAGGGGAATCCCAGTGAAATAAATATTAAATTCAGGCAGAGAGACAGACAGGGAGCAACCTGTCCTACTGATGTGCTGACGCTAAAACCTCTCACTGCTGAATCTAGAGAGTAAAAACAGGGAGGGGGGAAAAAAAAAGATCAGCAAAAAGGCAGCGAGCGTGCAAAGCAACATACCTGCCTGAAGCAGGCAGAGCTCAATGTCCTCACTTTCTTTTTATATAACAGCAGGATGGAGAATCCGTGTACCCTGTCAGCCTGGAACACCCTGCAGAAAGTACACACTCCTGATCACACACCAGCATGTAAAACTCAGTGTGTGTGAGCAGGAGCAGAGACTGTAGGAGTGAAACATCCTCCGATTCATTTAGTTCTGGAGAATGTTTGGGATCTAATCAGGATCTGCAAAGGCACAGAAACCCCATTAAACATCCCACATCCTCAAGAACTTAGAACAGTTGCATTTCTTCTTCCTTTTAGACAGTAAATAATTGAATATGAATGACTCAGACCTTGAAGGCAAACGGAATCCAAAACACAAATTCTAACTAGTCGACACCATCATGTAAGTTTCTTCCAGGCTGTTTAACCTGAAATCAACACACGAGCGACTGGAGGTAACCAACCTCATACAAGCAGGAGTTTTACTGTCTGTTTGAGGAAATAGTAAAATGATCATATTCTAGTTTTCTCCAGAAACAGTCATCAACATTTTATTTTATTATGACGCACTCCTCCTTGGCCAGGAAATAAAACATGGAGGAGGAAAAAGAGCATGACAGGGGAAATTATGTTTTTCAAAGAAGCAACTGGGGCAACAGTTTCAGACAAACATCGCCCCCCCCGCCCCATCACTTTCGCTCCAATGTGGCGGAACCAGGTTAAAAGAGTGGGTGGTGATGGCAGAAGCACCAACGAGACAGAGGAGCAGACTGGAAAGGAACAGGCACATGTAAAAAGACAGGAGAGAGTGGGGAGGTGTGTGTGTGTGTGGGGGGGGGGGGGGGTATGGTTGAAGAAAAGAGGAGAAAAGTGGAGGACGTTGCAGGAATGTCACAAATGGTGGAGATAATGAGATGAAGCATACGATGGATAGAAAAGGGAGTCAAAGAGAAAATAATAAAAACTAATTAAACAGAAACAGACTGTGACAATGTGTCAGTAATAAAACAGTGAAGATGTTGGCAGGTTCACGAAAACTGGCCTGATCTGTTTACCTTCACGTCAGATCTGAGATGGTTAAAATGAACAAAGAAAACATTTAAAACTTCTAATCCCTCCATCAATCTTCCAACAGAAGATTATTCTTAATTCTTTTGAAAAAACATTCTGGCATGAATTTTAATCATTGAATTTAGCACTTTAGATTATAAACTAAACTTCTTAAATTTATAAGAAAAATCCAGAATTTTAATCCTTTTAAGTTATGAAAATGATAGTCATAAAATGTGTCTTTTGTAACTCGGGTATTAAATAATATGGTTATATTTTGCAATTAAGATATTAATATAAAATCCTGGTTCAGAACATGGAGGGCTTATATCAGGAACAGTGTGGATCCCCCAGGAGGAGCGGAGGGTCTCTGAGGAGAGGGTTTCCCTGCTGAACCTGTTGCTCCTGTGACTAAACCTCAGATTTGAAGAAGACAATGAATAACTGGAAATTCAAAATCTTAAGTGAACAATTTCATTTCAGCTGTTTCGACCAAGTTTTTTACTACGTGTGACCTTCGGGTCTGACAAAGTCTTTGGACACCAAAACCTTAACTGTTACTTCTTTTTTTTTATTAGAAGATTGAAAAGGGGTGAAGGCACATGCTGTCCTTATGTCACATTCCTCATAGATGTTTTCTGTAAACTGTGAGTCCAGTGAAAAACTATGACATTTGTGTTGCGGTCAGCCTCTGGAAGAGCCGCCTGGTAAAACAAAGCCATCAGAGCAGCAAAGCCTGGAGGTGACACCTGGCCTTTTAAATTCAGCTGTAGATGTTGTGTTGGCGTGTACAGTAACAGTCAATGTGGCTCAGAACAGCAGCAAGGAGACTACAACAGTAAGCAAGCAGACGCGAGTTGCTGCAGGAGCTGGACAGCCTGTCTGCACCAACTGGACGATGATGACGTTTGTGTTACTGTTGACTTACTGAGCCTTTCAGTCACAATATATTCTCTTATATAACTACTAGAGTTGGAAGCTCGTCAAAATGCTCGATTCTTATATGTAAATACAACAAAGATTTAAATTAAAACTCAACCTTCCAGGGATTCAGAGCAGCAGACAAAGATTAAGCTGCAAAAAAAATCGTATATTTATAAAGTTTGATAAATCTGCAATATAAAAGTTTGACTTTCAACATGAAAACAGGAGCCAGGCGGTTTAAAACGGCAGCACTGCCACCTAGCGGTCACGTGTAGGTACTGCAGCATATAAACAAAACCACAGCACAGTCAAACTTCCAAAACAAAGTTTAAAAAGTTCATATCAAGCCTTTTTATTTGGTATACAGATATTCATAAATTTATACAGTATATTCATATAGATATATATTCAAAATGTGCCACTGTTAAACCACAGACAAACCCTAATTTTGCTTTCTAAATGAAAATAGGGGGAAATCATATCTGATAACTTCAGTACGGTGCTTTGAAGATCTTGTCATGAGTGACCGGAATGATGACATTAACTGACAGAAAATCAAGTCTATTGATTATATAATAATAAATAATAATGATAACCTATTGAAACAAATGAGAACTACAGTGGCAGCATGGACCCTTAGTGTCAAACTAGTAAAAAGTCTATAACACACACACACACACACATTATCCATACAGACAGTGTATAAACATACAAACAGGAAGAGAATTCAATCATGAGAGAATAAACTCTCATGTTGTTACAGAACATAATCCCATGCACTCTTTCACACACAAATCAAAAACATGTCAAGTACCAAAGCTCTGCATTACAGAGCTGAACAAGAGGAAACAACTTGCACAGTTGCAACACATGCAAGTGTTCCCACACACACTCGAGCGTGTGCGACTGGACCGGTGAGTCGTTCAAACCTTTCAGTGTGCATGTACAGGAAAAAAAACAGTGCAAGAGAAAATTTGATTAAGACTTAAAAACAAAAGGTATGACAAAAAAAAACATGGAGGAGAAAGTGCTGCACAAACATGTGAGTTAAGGTACAGTTTGTGTGTGTGTGTGTGTGTACATATATGTGTGAGTACACAGATGTGCATCAGTTTATTAGGAGCGGGCAGTGCTGGATGTGTTTGGCTCCCTCTTGTGGTCACTCCGAGTCTCGCTGAACCTCCGAGGCGTCGGCTCGACAAATAGGACACGTCCTGTTTGCCTGAGGACGGACAGAGAGTACAACGAATCAGAGGCAGTGTGTATCGGCAGCCATGTTGTCAGCAGTGGCTCAAAAATCTATAAACAACGGCGGGAACTCAACGCTGCTCTCTTCGATAAGATTACTCGTATTGATTTGCAATCATTCTGACCCAGATCTGGGGGGGGTCACGAGGCTGAGGGCTCTGGTCTGCTTCATGCTTCTACAAACACAAAATTCTCAATAACTTTGAATTCTTAGAGACATTTCAGAGAAACAAACATATACAGCACCTTCTGATGGTCTGATCTTCAAGGAGGGTGGTTCATATTTTTAGTGAAAAAAAAATAGAATATCAAAGCAGATTTTCTGCAGAATGACATTCTCACAACAACTGAATGTAAAAAGTGTGTGCAGCCGTGCATGTCAAGAAACAACAAAACCATTTTTGCTGCATTCAAGAAGCTGAGAATCAGAAGTCTGATTCTATAAACGTTGGGGGAAACGGGTAAGAAAAAATTCTCAGTCAATAAAGAACCAGAAGAAACAAAAAGTGCAAACGTTCACAGATAAAATAATAATAATCGTGTTAACAGAATGAGCGAGTTGTGGTTTGGCTACAGGTCAAAGTGTCCGTACGTAGTCCGAGTCATGTTTACTCACCCTCAGCCACTTGTCGACACACTTCCCGTGGAACTCGTGGCTGCAGGGCAAAACTCGCAGCAGCTGACGGGACTCAAAATCACTCATACACACCACACACCTGGAAGCAGACGAGTGTTAGCATCGTGTGCAACTAAACAAAAATCCTATTGTGTAAACACACTTTTCCAAAGAAATGAGGCGTTCAGGTGACTCGCTTGACCTGTAAATGACATCGTTTAGGGACAATATTTAGAAGAAAACATGTTTGTTTGCTAAATACTTTTTGTATAAAGATAAAAAAAAGTCACTTTTAAGTACCGTTACCACCGGTCAGTCTCCCTTTTTTTTTTTCTTTTGGTACGTTCTTGCTGAGTGTGACATCATCTTGTTTTATGTTCTTATTAAACTCAGCTTGTTGAATAAGCTCTGACGAAGGCGGAAGAACGACGCCGAACACATCAGCAAAAGGTAATAAACTTCTTCAACAACCTGAGTTTAATAAGAACATAAAACCAGACTCCTTTTGTTTGGAAAATCTTGAGTCGTTTCTGGATTTAACTAAACTAGTAAACTGTAGCTTCAGCCACGAAATTAAAAAAGATAAATTATCAGAACACATTATCCTCTTAAAAGTTCTTTTAAAACTCACAGTGTTTGTTCGGACTGATGGTTATTTGGGTTGAATCGATAAGAAGGAAGCTGTTCGATGTCTCCCTTGGTCAATCCTCGGAGTTTGGCTTCTCCCAGACGTTCGGCGAGATTCAGGAGAGCCTTTGGGAGAAAACGTCCAGAACATCAGAATCTGGAGTCTGTTTCCAGGAGCATGCAGGCAAATAAATTCAGAGGGAACAAACCTCGTAATTCTCCACTTCTCCATCGTCTACATCCAGCTCTAAGCTGATTGCAGGACCTGTGGGCTGAACTGGCAGCATTGATCTACGCAGAGAGAAATTTAACCAAAAAAAAATGCACCGTTTAATATAAAAACAATTCAACTCTCAGACGCATAATGATGCATCAGCTGCATGTACTTACAGGAAGTAAGGCAAGAGGCTTGGGTGGTAAGGCGAAGGTGGAAGCTGTTGTGAACGGTAACGTCGCCCTGGGAGACGGCGAGGAATAAAGTTTGGATACGACTGCAGGGAGGGTCGAACACATGAACAGATCAGAATCATTTCAGAAACAGTAGAAATATTCAGTACTGTGTAAAAGTTTTACAACATCACCAGTTTCTTCATGTTTATTTCCAAAGAGCAAGACTTTCTAGTAAAAGTGGTCTTGATTAAAACATCTTTAGGTCTTTGGGAGTGTTTAAGTTTTTCTTTGAAGTTTGGTTTTATATGGTCTCTGCAGCCAAGCAGGACAACATCTGGTGCAGATTCTGCTTAATGAAAGTGAAAGAGGTGTTTCAGGCCTGAAACATCATCCTTCAGTAAATCATCTACTGTGATAATTGTATATAAACATCACTTTGTTGCTGATAAAATGCATTTTCATTCAAATTGTTTACTGTATAGGCTGCTGGTAACAAAGTGCCTAAAGATCCTATTTAAAACAACGTTGACACGACCCTGGTTGATCTCCTGGGTTTAGTTTTAAGCCAAAAAACAGTAAGGAAGCTGAACATGAGTGAAAAGAAACAGCTAAAGTCAAAAGAAAAACTATGAAAGACCTTCAGAAAATCTGAAAAAAAAAAATCAAATTTTAGACATCATAGGAAAGTCTAACCTGCTGGAAATAAAATATAAAGAAATATGGGCTGACTCAAGACTTTTGCACAGTTCTGTTCACATTTTTATCAATTTATTTCTAAAGCTCACCACTCCAAAGAACTCCTGTGGCAGAGGATCATGGGAGAGGAAGTGGAGCTGTGTGGAGTGAGGGGTAAGGGCGGGGTGTGCAGCGGGTGAATAATGGAGCCCGGCACCCAGAGACAAGTGCTCTCCAAGCAGCTCCACGTCATTCTCTATTCTCTGTAAAGGCTGAAAGTCAAGAAGGAAACATTCAGGTTTCTTATATTAAAGAAGGTATTTCAGTTATTTTCCTATTGGTGGACAGAGACGTGCGTACAGGACAGCGTAGGACTCTCAACCTGCACATTTTCACCAAATACTACAGTGGGGCAAAAAAGTATTTAGTCAGCCACCAATTGTGTAAGTTCTCCCACTTAAAAAGATCAGAGAGGCCTGTAATTTTCATCATAGGTATACCTCAACTATGAGAGACAAAATGAGGAAAAAAAATCCAGAAAATCACATTGTCTGATTTTTAAAGAATTTATTTGCAAATTATGGTGGAAAATAAGTATTTGGTCAATAACAAAAGTTAATCTCAATACTTTGTTATATAGCCTTTGTTGGCAATGACAGAGGTCAAACGTTTTCTGTAAGTCTTCACAAGGTTTTCACACACTGTTGCTGGTATTTTGGCCCATTCCTCCATGCAGATCTCCTCTAGAGCAGTGATGTTTTGGGGCTGACGCTGGGCAACACGGACTTTCAACTCCCTCCAGAGATTTTCTATGGGGTTGAGATCTGGAGACTGGCTAGGCCACTCCAGGACCTTGAAATGCTTCTTACGAAGCCACTCCTTCGTTGCCCGGGCGGTGTGTTTGGGATCATTGTCATGCTGAAAGACCCAGCCACGTCTCATTTTCAATGCCCTTGCTGATGGAAGGAGGTTTTCACTCAAAATCTTACGATACATGGCCCCATTCATTCTTTCCTTTACACGGATCAGTCGTCCTGGTCCCCTTGCAGAAAAACAGCCCCAAAGCATGATGTTTCCACCCCCATGCTTTACAGTAGGTATGGTGTTCTTTGGATCCAACTCAGCATTCTTTCGCCTCCAAACACGACAAGTTGAGTTTCTACCAAAAAGTTCTATTTTGGTTTCATCTGACCATATGATGTTCTCCCAATCCTCTTCTGGATCATCCAAATGCTCTCTAGCAAACCGCAGACGGGCCTGGACGTGTCCTGGCTTCAGCAGGGGGACACGTCTGGCACTGCAGGATTTGAGTCCCTGGCGGCGTAGTGTGTTACTGATGGTAGCCTTTGTTACTTTGGTCCCAGCTCTCTGCAGGTCATTCACTAGGTCCCTCCGTGTGGTTCTGGGATTTTTGCTCACCGTTCTTGTGATCATTTTGACCCCACGGGGTGAGATCTTGCGTGGAGCCCCAGATCGAGGGAGATTATCAGTGGTCTTGTATGTCTTCCATTTTCTAATAATTGCTCCCACAGTTGATTTCTTCACACCAAGCTGCTTACCTATTGCAGATTCAGTCTTCCCAGCCTGGTGAAGGTCTACAATTTTGTTTCTGGTGTCCTTTGACAGCTCTTTGGTCTTGGCCATAGTGGAGTTTGGAGCGTGANTATGAAAGCTCTTTAAATGAAAAATACACAAACTAAATCAATTAAACTGGTTGTATGAAGGATTTAAAACATCTAGAATCAACAAAAATATCAGAGTTACCAGAAACATGTCTCCTTTAACAGTGTTAATGACAACAAAAAGACAGGCGGGAATGCAACACATCAAATCATCATGTCCTACTGACCGATCGTGCCTGCTGAGCCGGATAGGGTCCAAACTGTGCAGGCTGCGGCAGGTGAGGTGGATGGTGGGAGAGGTGAGTGGGAGGGTGAGTGAGGTGAGGAGGGGGAATCAAGAAGGCCGGGTCACTGGAAAGCAGCGACGGGAACGGGTAGGGCATGGGCAAATGTTGAACTGAACAAGTCTGAAGGACCTAGAAGGAACAAAAGAAACTGATTTACACTGAAAGGATGAAAAAGAACCTTTAAAAGAAAATACATGTAGCAATCCCTGTAATTACACTGACAGGAGGAGGAACGCTGCAGACCGGATAGTGCTGCCCGCTGAAAACCACCGAGCATGCTGGGATCTGCTGCGGGGCCGAGCGGGGAGGCAGGCCTGGCGGTGCACCGGGAGGAGATACAGGATACGAGACAGGAGCCGAGACCTGAATATGGAGACGTGCAGAGTTTACAACCTTAAACACCTGGAGCTTCACAGACGTGAAGCCAACTGTAAATCACTTAAATTAAGGAAGGAGGTTAGCACATAGAATATGCTTTGAAATGCATTAGGTATTTTTAAAAAATGTCCCAAAAATTTCTATTTTACTTTCAAGATGAAGCGGCAACAATTTATCAAAATAAGACTCTACTGCTGCCTTGTTCTTAGCATGTGTCTCTCGAAATGATGAATGACACCCTGGAAGAATCCTGACAGCCTTATTCGAAGCACCTGGACTCATCAGGTACTTCTTCTATGAGAAGATTAGGTTCCACAACCTTCATGCTGTTCTTTGGATTATTAGAACCTGCTTGTAGATTATTGTAGACGGAGGCTACTGTCTGTGTTTAACTATGTCACTTCTCTTTTCCTCAACACAACTCAAATAAAACTAAATAATTAAACACCTGCTCTTGGATGTCCAGGACGCCGCCGCCCTGTTGCTGGGACGGGTGGGGGTACTGGTGCTGTGGATGGGCCCCAGGGTGCAGAAGCCTGGGAGACAGGTTCGGGGACTGGTGAAGAGGCCTTGGAGACGGGTTAGGGGGATGGTAACCCGGGCGCTCATCAGGGCCGCCCCCCAGGCCCCGGGGAGGCGGCTGGCTGTAGGGGGCGTAACCCTGAGGAGGAGCTGGGTGGCGGTAGTTTTCGTCCTGATGGCCCGGTGACAGGCCATGGTGTGAGTGGGGGTGGTGGTGGTGATGATGATGTTGGTGGCCCGTTGGGTGGTGGTGGTTGTTGTTGCTGTTGTAATGATGGTGGTGGTGGCGGGTCATGCGGTCTCTCCGGCCACGCTGACGTCTCATTGGAGGGCTGAGGTGGAAGAAAGAAGGAAAAACTAAAAGAGAGGCAACAAAAGTTCCACTGATGTAACATAAAATACAAGAGAAGTTCAGGATGTTCCTTTTATAGACCTGTTTCATGTCCAACAGTTTGACCCAACAGGGTCACGTTCCATTTCTGAATCTGAACATGCTGATCAATCTGTAAAATTTGTTTACAACAGAATAACTAATAAATGGAATGCAGCCTTCATTTATACACCTTCACTGTGACAAGTCAAAGTGTTTGTCAGAAAATAGATGAACTTCAGACTGAACCATCAATCCTTAAGATGAAAAACAGCTGAATAAATACAAAATAACTAATTTTGTATTTATTCTTTTTAATTAAATGTTGCAAAACTTAAGATACTTGAATGAATGTAAATATCATTCCATAGAACTACTACTACTACTACTACTGTCATTTAGCAGACACTTTTATCCAAAGCAACTTACATTGAGAGAACATACAAGCAAGAAATCAAAGAGAAGGAAACAATATAAGGAGGCGGACTGTTTGGAGTCCAGTTTAATTCCGACGCTGATACATCAAGTGTATCATTTTTATTTTATTTTATTTTTTTAGAAATGTGTGTAAAAATGAAAAAACTTTAAATAACAAACATTTACACATTACTGGGAGAAAAATGCAACTTAAGCACAAAAACATTTTAGGATTTATTTTAATCAGGTTTAAAATGACTAATTAAAATAAAAAAAACACATTATTTAATAATTTATTCCTCAAACATGAAAAAAATTAAATTATTTTCTTTTAAAGGTGAGATAACTATTGAGTTATTTAAAAAGAAAATGTATTGACTTTAATGTACATTGTATTAAATTTTTTATTATTATTAAAGCCTAACTAATGGTACAAGTTAATATAAAACTAAGATTAAACTTTGTTAAGCAGGTGTGTTAATGATTGTTAACAGCATGAGAACATTTACTAAATTTATTAATTCCTTGTTTTAGTTTTAATCATGATATATTTATGTACTTCTAATTAGGAAAAAAAAAAAAAATCCCAGCTTGATATTTACATTTTTAATTTTTCATCCTCATGAATAATTTGGTTCTTAAATTGATCAGATTATTTATTAAAATAGCTGTTAAGAGTATTTGTGTCCAAAAGTACCTGCGACGGTTTCTAACAGGTGTGTGGCATCTCTCGGGCATGTAGTGGGGGTGTGGTCTTCGATTAGGAGGCAACTCCCACGGACGAATAGGAGAGGAAGGAGTGGAGGGAGGGCCGGAGCTTAGATCCAACATGGACTGCTGGGAAAGACGCTGCCTCTTCGGGCTCGGGCTGTCCTCAATCTGCATAAAAACATGGCAAATCAAAACAAAAAAAACGGGGGGGGGGGGGGAGACAGAGTTACAACAATGACAAACAAATTGTATTCAAACCAGGAGATGGACAGAGACATGAGAAGCAGCCATCTTTGATCCTTACTTTGTCCCGATCCTCGTTGCACACATTATCTGGATGAAAATGCAGCAGTCCTCCTGCAGGCCAGAGAATAAAAACATAATCAGATCAGAGCTGAGACAAACAGTGTCACAAGACACACAGACATAAGCTGACTTAGCCAACAAAAGCTCAGCAGCACTAAACAAAACCGGCTGTCTGATTTTATCTGCCACTTCAAAAATCAACCCAAGTGCCAAAAAAGGAGGTTATATTGATGAAACTGAGCAGACTTGGGTGAAAACTTTCACAGGCTTTTCATGTCCACAACAAGCGCTTTTCTCTTGACTTTTACAGCTTTAAACAAGGAGAAGCAGAAAGGAAACCGTCTCTGGAAGGCGTCACAGCGGACTCATCCATCTCTGGCTCTCAGACAAAATCACTCCCTCTGATCTAACATGAAACGCCTGTTAAGAGGCACAGACGTCAGCCATGAAGCATCTACAGCACAGCAGAGCATCTTGTTGGCTTTTGCATCTTTTTTGTGTCTTTGTTTATAAGCAGCGTTTATCTAGTTGGAGCTCGCAGGACCTTCGATAAAGCTGTACCATCTGGAGACAAACTGAGCAGAGAAACATTTATTCGTTCACATTTCAGCTTTTTAGGATTCGATTTAACTGGTTACAGCTTGGACTGAAGGTTAAACTGCATCTTCATCCATTTTTTGGGTTTTTATATGATATTTAACAAATCAAAATATTAACTAGATGAAAAAATTGAGAGACCCACTAAAGTGATCAGTGTGATTTTTTTTTTTTTGTTTTTTTTTTTTTAAAAGGTGATGATGGTGAAGAGTCCCTGAGTAAAACCAAAAGTCCAGCTGCAGCTCTGCAGCATCAGCTCAGCTCCATTATTATACAGCTAAGTTTCTAAATAAAAAAAATCACATCACAGAACAACGCATTCACCTCATTTCACAGAAACACAGAACTCCATCTGTTTATCTGTCTGCCCACATGTGCAGTCTGGATGCAACATGTGCACGAATATATACTCCCAGCCCCCAACTCCATCCTCAAAAATGTATCCTCGTGTCAGATTCTTCATCTTAAATAACCCCCCTTTTCCTATTACTGCCACTCCAGACCCGTGTGAAGTCTTCTTGTAGTGACGGCTCAGACGACCCGCCGGTGGCTGTGGGAAAACTGCGGTTTGACTTTAAAACGCTGGCATCTATATTTATCTTACTGATCAGTTTTCCCCCCTTTATTCCTCACAGAGATCCTCACACGCCCACGTGTTTTTGAAGAAGTAGGTCTGTTAATGCTGATTCCTCCCAGGGGCAAAAGGAGAAGGGAGTTTTGAGCCAGAATGGATGGGTTTTGTTGGAGAGCAGACATGACCTTATTTCCTTCAAGCACAGTTGCTAGGAAGGACTGACACCATTTCTTTCTCAACAATCAAAGTGAGGTGGGTCGGCCAAATCGGAGTTTAAGCTGTCATCAGGTCTTCAGTCAAGATAACGCGCTGAAGCGATACTGAGAGAAGAAAAGCTGCATTTAAAGATCCAATCTAATGTGTATAAGCTGCAGAGACGTTGTGTTGTTATCAAAGATTGGGAAAAATTCCTTCCAGGAGCAGGACGGAACATGGATTAGTAGAAACCAATATGGGACAATAAAAAGAAAGTAAAAAGAAGAAATGAAAACATGTTCCACAGAAATGTAACCCTGAAGCTAGGACGCGATATTCTGATGAAAATCAGAAGAGTCAAGACAACAATCCTAAAATTTCCATACAAAGAAAGTACACAATCCTGTTTTTGATGCTGCAAGGACAAAAAAAAAATCAGATTTAATAAAACACAAAAATTATCTCAAAAGAATCAAACTATCCTCTTTTCTACTGGAAGTCTGAATAATACGTAGGAGCAAAATTTGAAATGATTTAACACGATTCTTTTATATTTCAGTCATCTTGACCAAAACACTAACAATTAAATAATTCCATAAAAAAATCACAAAAAAATAATTTAAAAAAAACCAGTTGTTAAACAGAGGAGTTAATAAAATCTGTATTAATAATAAATTCCAATGAGATCAGTCAGCTGACAGTGAGAGGACAAGCAAAGGTCAATTCAGGATATTCAAGGGTTGAAATTTATGTTAAAGACAATTAGAACTAACGGTGAGCTGGGAGGGACATTTATTACACCAGCTGATGTCACCTCAATAAGCAATATGAAGCAGGAGGGTGAAAATCACAACCTAGAAGAACAAAGTTTCATTTCCAACTGTTCATGGCTTCAAACATCTTTTCTGAATAAGAATGTCCTGCATCTTATCTTTAATCTGATAGCTGGAAAAATCACTTTGAATCCACAAAAAGACATTTTTAACTCACACATTGCTTTTTCACTCTTAACTACAATCTTTCCGATTGGCATCACACAGAGAACTGACATTAAATCACCCATCTTTCAGATTTAATCACAATACTTTGATGATCCTGAAAAATAAAAGCTGTGGTGCCAAATACCTTTTGGTGAGGTTGTGAAATTATTTGCACTTTAAAACCACAAAGCTAATTAAACTGGTTTTCTTTATTTCTCTTGGCAAAGTAATGAGCCGAACCTTCCCAACAGAGTTTCCACTTCAACATTTAACATACAGCTGGCAGTGAAAACACCAAGCCTTTTAGTTAAATGTCTCAAAGCCTGATAAGCTGCAAGTGGTCTGCTTGCATCCCTTAGGGGGTGAATCCTGTGTGTGTGTGTGTGTGTGTGTGTGTGTGTGTGTGTGTGTGTGTGTGTGTGTGTGTGTAATGATGCATCGAGCTGGGCTTAGGGCCCTGTTCAGTTTCAGGCTGCTTACCGGCCCCGGGGTGTCTGTGAGCTCCGTGTGCAGAGTGGCGCTGCACCCCCGCGGACAGGTAGCTCCCCTGGGCGTGTTGCTGCTGCTGCTGGTTCTCCGGGTAGCTTCGACCTCCATGGTGCGGCGCCCAGCCAGAGTTACTCTGCGGCGGGTAGTTCAACCCTCCTCCGCCGGCGCTCATCAGGCTCCCGTTACCGACAGCGTTTCCACCTCCGCTGCTTCCAACGCTGCCGTTCATGGCGAAATGATACAAACCAGACCGAGACCGAGACCGAGTCCTCGGGGGGTCCATGGCCGGAGAGTCGGAGGGCGGTGGTGGATGAATGAAGGGCTGGACAAGCTCGCTCTGCTCTGAGACTCTATCTAACCGCTGAGTCCCAAATTCATTTAAACTTGTTTCAATATCATAAAATAAAGCAGGTTTTAAATCAGCTGCATCACCTGTCAACAAAAAGCCTTTTTTTATTTAATTCTACGCTTATTAAAAAAAAACCGTATATGAATAAAGCTGTGGTACGTTAAAGCGCTGAAACGAAATACCCAAATCTACTTTTGTCCTTCTTAATTATCAGTGATGTCTTCGTTACCAGAACAAGTCGCTTCCCTTTTGTCTTTTCACAGTGAACAGTCAGGCCAAATAAAGTGTTTTATAGGCACTGGTCGCACAAATGTGGTTCCTGATCGAATTGAAAATACCTACGTTACACGTAAACTTAACTGTGATATCTCGTTGGCACCAAAAAACTAAATTAAATACTTCATTCCGTCAACACAAGCAAGATGGCTAGCTGTCGAGCGTTAGCAAAACTAAAGAAACCCAGTCGTCCGGACACCGTTCAGAAAATAAAAGCCAATGAGATAATTTCGATAGAAAATTAGACCTCAACTGGAATGAATGAATACTTTAGCGTTAGTTATCGATACCTGCTCGTTCATTAGCATTATTTGGATTTTCCAACGAGCCCAAGGCTAACAGGAAGCGAGGTCTACAAGGGAAAACAAGTGAAAACAAGCCGACATTACAACCTGAAAAACGTCGTACTCAGTCAATGTTAACTTGGTTGTTTTACAGACCTACTAACGGACCAGCTCAACCCGCATGTGAACCCGCAGAAAACCACATCGTCCGTCAACTAAAGCGGACGGTATTTGTCTAATTTAAATCCCCTCTCGCATTCGTTATCGGGTGTTTTCTCTGGTCAGCGGGGAGTGGAGAGGAGATCAATCAATGGGAGTCTCGCGTCTCTGTCAAGTCAAAAGCAGCCAAACACAGAAAAATTAGTATTCCGCATGAGACATCTTCATGATACAATCTGAAGCAAACTTCAATAAAATACTATGAGTTATTTTTAAGGGCCGTGAAATACACGCTACGGTTTGTTTTATGTAATAAGTGACGATCAAATTAAATGTTAAGTTGTACTTACTGATCATGGTTGATTGCTTTTGTCTGGCAAACCTCAGGCAGCTGCTCCACTCATTAATAATTCAGAAGCTCCAACGCTTTGAAAATCCCACTGGCTACATACGGCTTTTCAGACGGATGTGCTCAACACACACCGATATACTGATATAAAAACATACCTGTGATAAAATGGGGACAATACTATATGAGAACGGTTGTGAGCTAACAGGTATTATTAATGATAATAGAGGTTAGGTGTGCAGAATGTGCATAGTAGGTTGAATTACAGAGATAGGACATAGAATTAAAGAAAAACGTGATAAAATAGGTAGAATGAATACTAATATAAACATAGGTTTGATATTTATGATGAATAAAGCTACATATGGCATGATATGTAATGTCAAACACTGTAAATCCTATTTGTTTATTTTAAATGTGTAAAATGCAAATCTCTGGTTAGATTAGTAGGATATCAAGCTAGGTGCATCTTGAACAGTTTTTAAACAAAAAACTCCAGTAATTAACTATTTAAATATATCACCTACTGAAAAACTAAATTATTTTAATCCAGAAAATTACATTGTACATTATACGCAGAAAGATTATTTTTCTCAAAGGAAAATTAGGAAATTCAGTTATTAGAAATTTACTGTAAAATACTACTAAAATCTAATTTAAAATTGAACATACATGGAATGTAAACCAGACAGTATAGCCACATCAAATTTAATGAAAATAAAAATCTTCCAGCTGTTTATCGGATAAATAGTATTTTCACAAAGAATGAGGCAATTTTTTTTTTTATTCCATTTAATACTCCCAAAAAGATCACAGCATTTGAAAAATACTCATCTCCTGCAGTGATGTACTCGTTGCTTTGGAGACAGAAGACCTTTACTTCCAATGTCCATCTCGGCATGAGGATGCAAATGTCCACGTTTTATTCCCCCTCGTTTCTTCCATCTCTCCACTTCTCTGCTCTTCCTGCTCTGTTTTCCAACTTTCTCAACCCTGCTTTTTTTCTCTGAAGGTGATACAAACTGTCCATAAGGATGAAGGTTGTGTGTAAGACAAACGTGATCAGCCTCAAAGTTTATCAGGGACCTTCTCAGACGTCCTCCCTCTCTTTCGGCCTGAGCTTCTCTTCTCAGTCGCTTTACTGCGCGCCTCTCTCTGCGCCGTTCAGGCCACGTTTTCCTCCTTCCTCCAGCCTCCTGCTTTTTCCTCCTCGTCCCTTTCTTCTCATCACAATCCTCTGTTCCGTCAAGCAAAAGCTTTTGGTCTGAAGAAAGCGGTAATTCAGCCTCCACGAGCTCTGAAAACACAGACAATATTAATAAAAAATGAGACTATTATGACTGAAACAGCACGAGTGCAAGTTTCTCAGACAGTGGACTTGTGTCTGTGCTTGTCCTGTTAAATCTCAGAACTGCGTTTGATTTATAGATCACAACATCCTTATAAATATCCTTGAATTTGGTATCAGGATTCAGGGAACTGCACTAAACTGGTTTAAGTTATACTCATCTGACAGATTCCAGTTTGTAAATAAAGGATCTTCTTCATGCACCAAAGTCAGTCATGGAGTTCCTCAGGGTTCAGTTCTTGGACCAAAACTCTTTACTGTACTGATGATACTGATTATATTTATCTATAAAACTTGATGAATCCAATCAGCTACTTGGATTAAAATAATGTCTTAAAGACATACAATTTTGGATGACACCAAATTTTCTGTTTTTAAATTCAGATAAGACAGAGGTTCTGGTTTTTGTATTTGAGCACCTTGGAAACAAACCGTGTAGTCAGTCATTTACTTTAGATGCACTAATTTTGCCTCCAGCAACAATGTAAAGAACCTGGTTTTATCTTTGACCAGAACGTGTTCCTTTAGCTCTCATATAAAACATGTTACCCGGACGACCTTCTACCACCTGCTAAAATTAGGAACATTCTGACCCAAAGTGAAGCAGAAAAATGTATGTAGAAGCTGAATGTGATGAGGCGATGAATAAAATGAAGTGCAAGATAAGAAAAAACAAACAATGTTTGTGGATAAATAATATCTGATCAAGTTCTGACATCAGATTTGCAGGCTGAGAGGAAAATCTCCTATATTTATTTTATACGTAGGCTTTAACTGTCTTTGTGAACTCACACTCAGAAGGCAAAAAGCTGCAAAGTCTGAGAGGCTGATGGGAGGAGGAGCTGCAGATGTACTAACAAGTAGAAAAACGTGTGTATAGCGAAACATCAGGAAGGATGTGTGACTGATCCTGTTGTGCTAAATTCAGGGGTGCAGTAAATATTAAAAAAAACACAGACTGAGGACAACAATCTATTAAGATTTAGTCAAAATTCTAATTATGTGACATCACAAAAGACAGAGGGATTGTACTGTACAAGATCTCACCTGCTTGGACCTGAATGATCACTGTTGGATTCAGTTATTTTATTTTATGCAACAGTCTCAACAACCAACAAGACAATCAGGCTTATATTAAAGATCTTATTGTTCCATATGTTCCTAACAGAACTCTCACACTGCAGGTCTGGTTCTGGTTCCTAGAGTTTCTAATAGTAGAATAGGAGGAAGTGCTTTCAGTTATCAGACTCCTCTCCTGTGGAACCTGCTTCCACTTTTAATCCATGAGGCAGACACTCTGGGTACTTTTAAGATTAGGATTAAAACTTTATTTTTTGATCAGTCCTATAGTCAGTGTTAAAGGTGGAATATGGAACATGAACACCACAATAACAACACCTCACTGAATACTCAAGGTGAGTATTCTACAACCCTCTTAACATCCCGTGGAGGCATTATTTTGTTAAAAATTTTGCTTTTTTATGAAAATATTCTATATTGTACCTTTAATTTAGGTTATCCTGATCCATCCCTTTAGTTATGCAGCTATAATCTCAGACTGCTGGAGGACATACTGACCACATTTATTCACTCTGTTGTTTTTACTGTGTATTTATTATTGTTGCTGCTATTAACTTTAACTCTGTTTCTTCTTCCAGAGACATGAAGACTGGTCTGACCCTCCTGTGTCTGTCTCCTTCCTGTCCTCTCAGACCCCATGTGGGTCGAGGCAGAAGGCTGAACCCGGTTCTGTTGGAGGGTCCTTCCTGTTAAACTGAGTTGTTCTTTTACAGTGTCACCAGTTCCAGCTGATCTGGATGAGGGATTGTGTTGAAATGATGATTTAAAACACTGTCGGTTCTTCTGACAAGAAACTTTTAATAATTGTTATTTTATAATAAACTGAATCTGATAAAACACATCAGTTGGACTGATCTGATTGTACCAGTTGATGTGAGTTAGACTTGTTGTTTCTGTGGGATGACTTTTGTTATGAATCAGCGCTGAATTGAAATTTAATTTTGTGATTTTTAATCATTAATTTTGTGCCAATTCTATGCCGTCCTGGATATGTCAACAAATTTTTCCAAAAAGACAAATGGACGTGTTTTTCTGTTTTTTGAGAACGTGTCACTTTCCATCTGAAAGGCTTCATAATTCAGGAGTTCCAGTAAGTAGTTGTGACCAAAGTGAGAGTTTTAATCATTCAGTTAACTGGGATTAAATTACAGATAGTTTTACATCATCGTTTGTGCTGAGAATGAACAAACCTTTGTAGCTCCTGGTTTCAAGCTGAAGAAAATCCTGCAGGGTGTCATAGTGGGAAACGTACGGCAGCGAGGGAGAGGTGCCACTGATCATCCTCCTCTTTGTGCACTCCTGACACCAGTAAAACACGACGACCCGGAAAAGGCAGAAAATAAAGTCCAGAAATGACGAGTGTTGAATGAGACACTGAAGGAAAGGATTCATTTACTTACATATCCATAATGTCCCCTTTTAGAGCAGTTGTAGCAATGAGAACGATGACTTTTATGTTTGAGACTGAAGGCACTTCTTGGCATAAAAGGAACTTCCACCTTCACCTAAAAACAAAAGGTCATTTGAAATAATTGAGTTAATCTCAATTAACACACATCTATAAATCTAGACTTTAAATTTCACCAAGTACTTTAGAAATACCTGATTTGATTTTTATTCACTTGTTCAAAGCTTATTTGTCCCTGATTCTCCAACCTGGGAATGTGCATGTTGCTTTTAAATGAATAACGTGCACGCAGATAAAACTGAGACTTACTGTCAGGTGGTATTGTCTCCATGTATCTGGACAAACCTGTAGAAAACAAAAACAAAAGGTTTTTCCTGTCAGCATCACAGAGACGAACTTTAAACTTCTGAAAAATGAGAAAACTGTACAAATAAAGCCGATGGACGTCTTCAACAGTCTCGAACAGTCACAAGAACTCGATCTGGACAAACTCACGTCAGTCAGGTGACCTGTCGCCCCGCAGCGCCGGCAGTGCTGCTTCCACACAGGAGGTGCTCTGCAGGGACCGAGGCCGTGCGGAGGCAGTCCACAGATTGAACAGGGCCGGCCTGGACAGTCCCTCTGGACGTGTCCCTGATTGCCGCAGAGGACACATGTTGGGCTTTTCTGAAAACCAGAAACATTAACAGTGGATATTAGGATTTTTTTCCATCTTCTGCAGCAGCATGAGAGGAGGAAAAAGCCAAATTAGTATTTTGTGAATTAAAACCAGAGTGGAGTTTAGGTACCTTTTGAGAGGAGCAGTTTTTAGCAAAGTGTCCCGCCTTGTTGCAAATGAAACAGATCGAAGTGCGACCAGGTACGAAATAACGAGTGGCCGCAGACTGAGCAGCACCAAACTAGACAGGAACAAACAAATAGAGAGAATCAATGTTCAATATGTGAAGCGGGTGCAGATTTATTCGTGGAAAGTTACGGGATATTATAAGTTACCTTGTCTTTATCCGATACAGCCCAGAAATCTGCTACCGACTCCACATCTGTGATGGACAGAAAGACGCAGAGCATTATTTGAAACATCTCTAGGACAATAACTTGACACAGATGTGTATGAAGAGTTCTCTAACCTTCGTCTCCAGAGTCTTCATCAGAGCTGTCTCTGTAGGTGACATTGAGCAGGATGTTGGAGTCCTCCTCCAGCTCTTCTCCTCCCAGGATCATCCACTCCTCTACAGGCTGGTGCTCACTGTCCTCCTCTTCCTCTAAATCCTCTCTAGAGACGCTGCTGGTGACTGACAGAGTCAGAGGAGAGTCCTGCCTTCTCAGCTGTGCATCTTGTTCACTGCTAAAAAGACTCATATAGTCTTCCTCCCCTGGACTCCAAGAGCCTTCAATGAAGAACATGTCGTCATTTTTACCACCAGATTCATTTTCCATCGTAGAGTTCAAACTGCAGCTAAACAGCGCCACCCAGCGGCGAGTCCTAACTACTTATCGACTTGGTTACTCGTTTAAAATACAACTTTAAGCCGTTAAATAGCGGACACTGTTTTGGTTAGAGATTTAAAATGTAGGGTTTTAAGTCTCTCCATATTTATTAGACCGGTTACAGAGCGGAATAGCAGTTAGCATTTTAGCATTGCAGCTAATCAAATCACGAAACGCGACTAAATTAGAAAACACTGTGAGGAAAGGCATTTTTCTGAGACATTCAGCTTCAATCCGCTGTATCTCTGTAGCGTTTACCTTTTTTATGAAAAGAATATTTCCTTCACACCGCAGAAGCAGACAGAAGTTATTTACATGTGGCCTAAAGCGCAAACACTGAGCCGGCGTTTCCGGAAAATGTTGGACAACCAGAAATGAACCATGCGTTCAGACGCATTATTTAGAAAAAATGTTGTCATGTTTTCTTTATTGTCTGTTTGTTTTGCATTTATTTGTTTTTTTTATTATTGTTTAAACTGTAGAGGAGATAGAAAATTGTTTCTCTGTGAATTTTCACAGAGAAAATCTGTTTTTATTCCCGTTTCTGGTTTTTCAGCCATCTGTAAGAATAAAAATTAGTAAATTTTTAGAAGCAGGTTGAAAATGTTGATTTAAGATGTGATCAAATGTGACCTCTATCACATATATTTGTAATACTTTATCCGACACAAAATGCACTATGTTCATTTACCTAACCCGTTTTCATCAAAATTGGTGGATTAAAACAGAATAGATCCCAAAACGAGTCATTCAGCCTCTAATCAGACATTAAAATCTTGATTTGAAGTTGGTTCAGTTGCATTTGTTTATATTCTTCCTCCAGTAAAATATTTGAAAACTTAAATTACAGATACGATTAATAAATAATGAGGCATATATTCAAGGCTGGGGGGTTTCTGGGGGGCATGAGGAGACTCCACGGGTTATGTTTGGTAGAATCCTCCTCATTTTGAAGTGAACTGGATGCGTTTAACCAAAAAGCGCCTCCACTGTGCACTCAGAGGCGCTCAGGTGCGTTCAGGTGCGGCACGGAGATCCGGCACTGCCTTTAAATCTAAGTTTTATTTTAAACACGATTGTCTGGGGTTTGTTAAATAAACGACTACAAGTTCAGGACGAGATGACGCTTGAGAGTCAGTCTGTGATGGAAGTGAGATTCGGACTGGTTCCTCTCGCCGTTCTGCACAGTAAGTCCAGAAACCTGGATCAAATCATCTCCCCTTTTAAGTCCGGATCAGAGGGTTCATATGGTCTGCTCTGGTGCTCAGGACACGGAGGAGTGAACCAGCTCGGCGGGGTCTTCATTAACGGACGACCCTTACCTCACCAGGTGAGGCAGCGCATCGTGGAGCTCGCGCAGCAGGGTGTGCGTCCCTGTGAGATCTCCCGCCGCCTGCGCGTCAGTCACGGCTGCGTCAGCAAAATCCTCAACAGGTAAACACACTTTATGATGCATTCAGTCAGATGAATCATTGAATCCATTTAAAACAACAAATCGTAAACTTTTAATGTCTCTTTTGGTTTAATGACCTTCCGGGTTCGTGTAAGTGCTGAAACATGGAAATGTTTGTTTAGTTCATAAAGGTTAAACTTTTCATGTTGAAATTCTATCAGTGTTTTATTGTAAACATGGAATTTAGACTAAATTTATTAGATCTTTTATATAATATGAGACATTTAATATTCAGAACCACGAGGATTTTTCAGCAGAGGTCAGAATGATATTCATAGACTGAACAGGGTGTACATCAACATCATTTAACCATCCTCACAGTCTATATTACTGGTTGTGTAGGTACAATGAGACAGGAAGCATCAGACCAGGGCTGATAGGGGGTTCAAAACCCAAAGTGGCAACTCCCACAGTCGTGGAAAAGATCCTGCAGCTGAAACACAACAACCCCACTATGTTCGCCTGGGAGATCCGAGACAGACTGGTGCTGGAGCGAGTGTGTGACCATAGCAACGTGCCCAGCATCAGTTCTGTCAACAGGTAAACTGTGTGTGTGTGTGTGTGTGTGTGCGTTCACTGTCACTTAAAAGAACATCAACAAGTTTCTTTCGTCTCTGCAGGATCATCAGGAATAAAATCCAGTCAAAGCCTCATGAAGTTGGTGAGTATTTTTCTTTCTGCTGTCTCTCGATTGATCTTCGTCCCTCTAATGTCTCGCCGCTTTTAGCATCACCTGTTTCCATGGAAACAGATTGTGCACATGAGTCCAGTTTTTCAATCGGTGGGATTCTGGGAATCAGAAAACGCAGCAAAAAGAAAGAAGGTGAGAGTCAGCAGTGAGTCTGTTCACAAAAAAGAACAAGCAGTTTTTCTGACTGTTTTTAAACTCTTTCATCAAAATAAATAATCGTTAATTTTACAAATGATCAAAAGTCTACATTCTGTATAATTTATTTGACACACCTGGAACAAATGGGAATAGATTTGTGGATATATTTGTTGTTTTAAGTTAAAGAATATAACTTTTTTATTTACTCATTCAGTTGGATTATTTTTTAAACTGTGACGTCACTAAATTGATACCTGATTGTTTTTCTGTTTGTTTGTTTGTTTTTGGGAGAGATAAAACATTTCAGAGCAGCTTAAAATCACCTTTATAAACCATGTAACCCTTTCAGTGATGGTTTTAAACCATTTCATTGATTTAGGATCTTTTTTTTTTTTTTGCCTCCAACTTTTTAAGTTTTGACCCAAACCAGCAGATCTCCCTTCAGGCTGAAGCTCGCTGGTATAATTTACAGAACAGACTTCTGTTCATTCTTTGGACCACACAGCAGATTGATGTGTAAGACTCCGGGTTCTGTGTTAATATTAAACCATCTCAGACATTCTCCTCAGTGGGAGGTCCACCTCACCTCCACAGGCCTCCATCCTCTCAGCCAGCAGGCTCCTTCCTCCTCCTCACCTCCGTCTGTAATCACAGCCCTGCTCACACCTCCGGCCCTCCATCACTGCAGGCGTTAGAAAGATGTGCATAGTTACACACTCGGGCATGTTTGGTATTTTCTTATAGTTTTAATTAGAACAAATGGAGAAGGAAACAGAGGAGGGAACGGAGATAAACAGGAATCTGGACTGAAGTTGTTTTGTTTTCTAGGGATGAACCTTTCCAGCGGTGATCACCACTGTTCCGAAACCTGGGACCCCAGCCTGACCTTTCACCCCCCGACAGACAAACCTGTCGGGTTAATAAGCTCTGATTGGTCTCCTTAAAACTCCCAATAAAAGAAGGTTCTCACATCTGAAAGAACATACATGAATACATATTGTCAAACGGACTCACCTGTCCTGTTTAGACCTGTATACATAATTTAAACCGAACAAACAAACATGCTGTTGTAATAAAGCTTCATCACATCAGGATGTTCCTCTCGCCTGTCCCTGTGGTCATTTTCCGCTCAGTCAGTGGTTGCAAAGGAGCTTCATTAGAAGCCTCATGATGGAGAACAGCAGCTTGTTTCTCTCCTTTGTGTTCGTTTTAGCAAATTTCCCCACGAGGAAGAGCGATCAAACTCGAGACTCTGAGCTGCTGAAGAGACCAGCAGGGTCAAAAAGCATCTCATCAGTCCTACGTGCTCTTACATCGAAGTTCCACCTACAGTTTTAAGATTGCATGTGGTTCAGATTTAGATACATTTACAATTTGTACACACAAGTTGGAGAAAAACAACCTTTTAGTTTAAATAAAACATTTTCCTTCTGGATGGAAAGATTAATTACAAGTAAAAGAGAAAATAACAAACAATATTAACTATAATATAAATCCTCTTTAGTTTCTGTTTAATAAAGTGAAACAAGCTCAAATATTTCAGGTCATTTAACAGAACGTGATTATTTTAAACGTGACATTGACCATGTTTCATCAGCAGGGGGCAGTATGTGTATCTCAGCTGAATAAATGCTAAAAGAGTTTACCATACAGATAAAACAAGACTGTTAACTAAGATTTATGATTACAGTCTCTTCTTTATCGACATCATAAAAAAAAAAAAACTGATGTCAAAAAGAACTGAGACACAAGTGCGAGTCAATTAAGTCTTAATTTTGGTTCAGAAAACTCTCAAAAAGCCCAATTTAATAAACGACCCGGTTACAAATAAATTCTGCTTTTCAGTGTGATTTATGACAACAGGGATTTGTTTTGGAAAACCAGAGCTCTTAATATTAGATACAACAGAAAGTCTGGTCTGTTAAAATGTAACTTAGTCTCGGTTAAACATTAAGTCGCCTGGATGCCGATTAAAGACTGAACATCTTGATCTCACTGGACAGACATTTTTATCAAGTTTATAAACTCATTTATTCCCAAAGCAAATTGTTGAAATTCTCTTGAAAGGATGTAGATTTCATAAATTTGATATAAAAATGATTCACAATTTATATTTTCTGCAGCAGAAACTATAATAAATGCATGAGTTTTCTATCGGGTCTCAGTTCACACCATTTTTTTCTCTGTTAGTGTGTTTTCTGACAGGATTTACACACTCTGCACCACAACAACACAGAAACAGACTGTCAGCTGTTAAACTACAAATGTTTGACTTGATTGGGACTAAAAAATAGTTCTCAGCTATGATACTTCTTTTTTTATTACTCCTGAGTAGGTGGAGCAAAACAGTCTTTGCTGCTTTCTGCTGAGTTCAAAGTACAGGAGCATTTATTAAATTTGGAGTTGGAATAATATTCCAACTACTTCCTTCTTCATAAATCACAGCAGCATTTCCTCTTTCTCTCTCTCACACACACACACACACACACACACACACACACACACACTCACAGCTGCAGCAGCAGTTCTGAGGTTCTGTCAGCCAGTAATATTATATGTTATACATCCATCAACCTGCTCACAAGACACAGAAGAAGAAACGTTCCCAGGACTCCGTTCACGTGTAAAACAAACTCAGACCAGAACAGAAGAAGAAACTTGTGGATTTGACGCAGAACTGGACGATGTCTGTGCCCTCGAGAGTTGTTCACAAGAGGAGGGAGACGATCACGGCGCTGCCTCTTTATCACTCTGGACGTCTGTTGAAGAAAAGCAGGAAAGAGAAGGTAGAATGAAAACAGAAGGATCTGGCTGTAGGCGTTTGTTTGTTTTATTTGTTCGGAAAAAGTAGGTCATTTATCCTCATCATTGTTATAATTTGTATAACTGTTCTAAAAATAATCACGTAAAATTCGCTTTTGGGAATTAACTTGTGATCACTGTAGATGTTTGTGACAAAACGTAATTACAAATTGTGTTCGTTTAAAATAGAAAAGTGTCTGAATTCACAGCTTGACCCTGCTGTACAAAGTTCAACGCGTCCAATTCAGGGCCGGTTCTGGGCATAGGCAGACTAGGCAGTTGCCTAGGGCGACCTCTGGAAGAGGTTCCAAATTTTACTTATTTATTTTTGGACAAACTGTTGGACACACCATTCATCACATGTAAAGAGCAAAATAAGCCATAACTAAATATCTATCTATCTATCTATCTATCTATCTATCTATCTATCTATCTATCTATCTATCTATCTATCTATCTATCTATCTATCTATCTTCTCTACTGTTCATTTTAGTATGAATAAAACTTTTTTGCAATGTAATCCAGTTATTGAGTTACATTGTTCTGGGCAGTAGGGGGCGCCAAAATCATTTTTCGCCTAGGTCACCATGCAGCTCAGGGCCGGTCCTGGTCCAATTAAAAATGCAGTTTATGATCTCCAGGATTTTAAGAATTACTACGCAGAGCTGAGAGGAGCGACGCTGTTTCTGTACAACGATGACACACAGGACACGGTAAGAAAACAATTATTTCATAATTTATTCTTAAAAAAAAAAAAAGTAACTGTGAATTTATAAGGCTGAAAATCTGGAGTTCAACCCCCCCTCCCCTCTGGAACTATAAGGAAGTGAATCTGTCTGTGTAATAAAGATTCCTACNATCTATCTATCTATCTATCTATCTATCTATCTATCCTGTTCATTTTAGTATGAATAAAACTTTTTTGCAATGTAATCCAGTTATTGAGTTACATTGTTCTGGGCAGTAGGGGGCGCCAAAATCATTTTTCGCCTAGGTCACCATGCAGCTCAGGGCCGGTCCTGGTCCAATTAAAAATGCAGTTTATGATCTCCAGGATTTTAAGAATTACTACGCAGAGCTGAGAGGAGCGACGCTGTTTCTGTACAACGATGACACACAGGACACGGTAAGAAAACAATTATTTCATAATTTATTCTTAAAAAAAAAAAAAGTAACTGTGAATTTATAAGGCTGAAAATCTGGAGTTCAACCCCCCCTCCCCTCTGGAACTATAAGGAAGTGAATCTGTCTGTGTAATAAAGATTCCTACGCATGTTTTATTGTTTTCTATCTTCATATGTTTTGTCAGTACACAGAGAAGCTGGACCTGGACCTGCTGAGCGCCGTAGAATTAAACTCATCACGTCAGCAGCCGATTATTTTCAACCTGGATCTGCCTCCGGAGGAGGTTCAACTGAAGGTCCGAAACACCCGAACACCAAACGGATATTACATCATCACTATAAACTGGACTGAGTGATGTGTGTGTTTTTGGTTCTGACCCTGCAGATGGACAGTGTTGATTCAGGAGAAGTGTGGAGGGGATACATCCTGACTGTGGTCAACGTGAGCAGACACGCGGTGACGGATCAGAACCAGATTCTCAACAGAATCTGCGTCTGATCATCAGAGTTCTACAGAAAACACAGCTCAGTTTCCTGTTTCATTGATTTTGTTTCTTTTCGTCACACAATAAAAACAGAAATGAATATTTGCAGGTTAAAGTTTGGATGAAAAAAAACTGAAGATCCGCAAGAACTGTGTGGAAATCACATGTGAAATTAAGATATGATGTGAATTTGGGACAAAAACATGTGAACTTCATATGAGCTTCACATGGAGAACATTTCCTGGTGGTAACATGGGAATTATGTGACTCCATATAGGGAATCACATGTGAAAAACAGACATGTGGATAAAGTATCTCTCTTATTAAGGTGGTATTTAAGAGACTTTCCTCCTAAATATCAGTTATATATCTGGTCATACATCTTCAAAGTTTCATAAAACACATATTTAAGCAGGAAGAAGTTTGTTACTGTATTTTCGAGGTTGCAGATTACTGAGATGTGTTTTTGTGTCAGTTAAATCAGGTCTGAGTCTGAGCAGAGAAACTAACTGAGATTAAATAATCTGTTTCTCTGCAGAAAGAGATTCCTCCGAACCTGCAGCTGCTGCCAGGTCAGAGGTTAAAACTGGACGAGGTTCTGAATCTAGAGAGCAAAAGAAACCCGCGACTGTCACGGCCCCCTCTACCACCTCGACCCAACAACCTGAAGCCGAAGAACGCAGAAATCCCTGCGTGAGTCTGTGCATCCAAACGCAGCATGAAAACCTTCTCAGATTTATATCTGAGGTGTAAACACTTTCAGCAGCAGCTCAATTTTCTTTCTTTTTTTTTAAATCCTGCAGCTGTTTCTTCAACTTGACTCGACAAGACGCTGAGAAGATGCTCGAGGAAAACCCGGAGAACGGGAGCATCATCCTCCGCCCGTCCGCCATGCCCAAAAACTATGCTCTGACGCTGAGACAGAAGACAAGCAGGTCTGTTCATCCGTCCAGTCTAAACTGCTGCCACGTAAAAACACAGATTATTTATTCACTCATTAACACAAAGATAAATTAAGGTTTGATGTAAAACCTGTTTCTGTTCAGCTAAATCCCACAAAACAAGCAAATATTTGACAACAAAAACAAATAAATGTGTCTCTTTCAGTCCTTTTAAGAAGTATTTCAGTGTGGTCTGATTGTTGTGATGTTCACTGTGCTGCAGCGGGCCGGTTCTGAAGAACTACAGGGTGACGTCCACAAATTCTGGGTTTGTGATAGAGCTGGAGAATCCGGTAAGTCCAAATTCAGTTTCACAAACATACAGTTGTGTCAGTAAACACACAGACATGAGTGTGAGCTGTTTTTTTTTTAAGTCTAAAGCTACAAAAGAAGGAAAAATGGTTTAATCTTTAACCGTTTGTGTAATTTTTCAAGAAATTTTTTTTGTGTTTTTCTTATTTAATGTATCTAAAGCTGGTGAGTAAAAGTCTCCAAACAGAGGAACATAAACCTTCTCAGATTTAACAGACTGAGAGTTACAAAAAATACAAAATCATGTTTTTTTTTACTCAGCAAAGTGAAAGTGTTCAACTCAGTATGGGGCAGGACTCCGAGCTCCTCAGTGAAGTGTTGTAGGTAATTATTAAACTTCTGTCCTGCGCTGACAGAAAGATTAAATCCTTCATCAGGACGGTGAATCAAAACCTGCTTCGGAGCTTAACTTCATTCATTGACACCAGCCAGAGCTTTCCTCTAGTTTCCATAGAAACCCACACACAAACTGAGATTATTTATTTATTTATTTACCTGTCTCTATGTGGCCTCGTGATGGACTGGTAAGCTGTCCAGGTGTAACTCCGCCTCTCGCCCAACGACAGCTGGTAAAAAAAAAAAAAGCCATATTAAAATAGTTATTAGCTGATTACATGTGCATCTGCAAGTACACGTGGAAAATTCAACCGGAATCAAAGTCCTTGTGTGTGTAAAATACTTTGTCATGATTCTGATTCTAAATTATTTTGTAAAATAAAAGTCAATTTGTTTTGCAACTATTTCCTTCAAAAATATTTAGCTGATTTATCTCATAATGTTTGTATACAAATATAAACATTTAGATATAAATATGTTTGACTTCACATGTTTTGAACATTAGTGATATTTAAGTTACACATTGACACGTTCAGCTTACATAAAGTCCAGGACTCATCACTTTAATAAAAGAGCTTTACTGGACACATAACTTGACTCTCCTCAACATATTTTCCTGACATGTCCTCTGCTCTGTAGATAACTGTCCCATCCCTGAGCGATGTACTCAAATACTTCCTGGAGAAAACCGAGTACCGTCTCTGTCCCTACGTCTCATCTCAGCCCTACGACACTCGGATTGGTGAGACTAAGAACTTCCTCTTAGAGCCATGTGAGTTTCAAGGCTCCTGACAAGCGTTTGTGTTCTGCAGTCGCACCAACTGCCCCGAAGTGTGTCAGCATCTCCTCACCTGCACCTATAGCAACCCCCAAAGCACAGGTGGCACCGATGCTGCGTTCACAGACCAATCAGAAGCTCCGTCTACCTCCAGAAAAACCTGATGAGGGAGAATATGTGCTGCCAGATGATGAACACACTCCAGATGACAACCCCGTAAAGTCTGGTGAGGATTGATTGATTGATTGATTGATTCATCCATCCATCCATCCATCCAGCTGCATTAACTTAATGATTGTTTCTGTTTAAATTAGCTGAACTGGATAATGAGCTTCGGGAGGTTTTAAAATTCAGGAGAGAAAACATGTACCATTCAGCTGAGGAGACCAGAGACTCCACCTACGAGAACAACATCCGTGGAAGATCCAGAGGAACAGCGCACTGGAACAGTTAGGCACCATGATGAGAGCAGCTCACGTTTCCGTGTGTAATCTGACTGAGCTCCGTCTCTGTACTCCTGCGGGCAAAGTTCAAATATGCTGAAGTAAATCAGAATAAAGATGCTGTCGGTTTCTCAAAGCAGGAAGGGGAAATGACTCTGAACAGGTCCTCAGGTTCGAAAAAAATAAATAAATAAAATTATTTAACACTGTAATCAGAAGTTCAGGCTATATAAGATATTTTTAAAATAAAATAACTTTTGATGATGAAGCAATACAAACTGAGCCAGGGTTGCATCTGTAATCCAGACCTAAATTCAGTTAGAAACAAATTGATGCTGGAGAAATGATTAAACCTGTAAAAAGATGAAATATTTAACCTGATCATGCTAAATATATTAAGTTTTATCCACCTGTTTCCATAGCGCTACCTCTTTACCTCGACAATCTGCTGTATCTAATCCATGTGTTGTCCGCCCTCTGGTGGAGGGTCTGAGTACTGCAGGACAAAAGTGCTGAATTGATTTTATATCACTTAATTTCATTAAAAATATATTATAAAGTTGTTATACAATTAAAAAACAGAACTTTCTGACCTTTTTATGTTTCAGACTTTAAATGGTTAACAGTACATCAAGAATTGAACAATGAAAACAGAATATCCAGGTATTTCATATCAGAACAAACTGGTTTCTGATTGAACGAGGATGTTCTTTATTCTTTTTTTTATTTTTCACACGTAGGAGAAATCCAACATAAACATCTCAAATGTTATAATCACGGTTTTATAAGTTACTCCTTTAGGTTTTGTGTTTTATTACTTTCATTGTTGTAGTGAATTCATATACGTTTGTAGATCATTTATCACTCAAATACAGCGAGACTGTGAAAAATGTTCAATTAAAAAAAGAAAAAAACTAAATAAAGACTCCCTTTTGTCTCCTCCGTTACAAAATCTCAGAGTTTCTATCTGACCTGTTTCACATTTCAGTTCCTTTACAATCTGTTGTAGCAGCCTTCATTTGGGAAAGACAAATAAAATATCTGCAATAATAATAATAATAATTTAATGTCTCAGGATTTAAAAATAAACTGAATAAATTAGGTGATTGTTCATCGATGGACCTGCTGCTGTTTTTACTTCTCAGTCAGAGAAAGTTGCAGGATCCTCTCCAGCTCGTCCTCTTCCTCCTTTCTCTTCCTACAGACACAAAAAATAATTAAATAAAAAAAAGTTTAAATGCTTTCAGTCTTTTTCGAATGCTTCCGAGTCAGCTGATGTAAATATATTTAGGTATTCAGGTCGTGTTGTTCATAGAAATGATATTTGATGATTATATCGTGGTTCTGCTGCGTTAGACTCGATCGTAGCTGCAGATCCAACCCACTGAGTCGGAACATCTACATCTGGTCCTCGTGAAAGTCTTTTATTTTTGCAAGAGTGATTTCATCTTCCTCTGGATTTGATTTAGAGAAATATGTCAATGAAGCAGTGAAAACGCGAGCTCACAAATGTTTTTAATGTCGATGTTAGATGTAAACAAAAGAGCTGCGTTCCTGCGTTTCATCACTTCTGGTTTCAAATTGAGTCTTTCTGCACTCAAATCACTGTGAATCAGTAGCAGACACAAAAACATGTCTAAAAAGGGTCAGTTTGTGACACAGAAAAGGTGCTAGGTGGGCCACAAGCTCCTGCTCCACTAGCTGTAAGCTAACGCTAGGCTAGCTGTAAGCTAACGCTAAGCTAGCTGTAGCACTAGCGTTAGCGTAAACAGAGAGCTCTCAGCAATGTGGAGGGGCGGGGGGATCTGTGCCAACGGTTCCACCCACAGCACAGAGATGAATTACAAATGAGCTACTGCTGCTATGCAGAAACTACTTCCTAGAAAACAGCACAGGTTTTGTGATTTTGGGTAAAAACACCATAATCATAATTTAAATACCACTGAGACGCTTTAAAATATCTCAAAAGATGATCAGAGTCTTTAAAATCTGTTTTAAAGCTTTTTCAAGTTCATTTTCAGGCTTCTACAAGTGGCGTGTTCTTTTCACACTGTAATCACGTACAGTTTTTAATAATAAATTATCTATTACATGTTTGTTAAATATTACTAATAACTTCATTCTTTGTTAGAAATTTCAGGTTTATGAGTAAATTACTCTAGAAGATCTAGAACTTTTTGAGGCTGTTAAAAAGTTAAAAATAGACAAATACAAAGTAAAAATAAAAATGTAGCTCCACATAAGCTGCAGAGTCTACCGAGAAATTTTTCAGAAAGAAGTATATTAATTTTCTTTCTTAACCAAAAAATACTTACTAGTTTTGTTCATTACAAACAGATTTTAAATCATTTAAAGTGTTTGCTTCTACTTAAACAAACCCAGAAAATACAGTTTCAAGAATGTAACGCTGAAGGAGGCTCAATATCTGCATCATGATTAAAAACACCCTAAAAGGAAATAAAAATAGAAAACCTTCATCTCCAAATCCCAACTAAACCTGGGTGGGAACAGTCTCACCTGTCGTTCTCCTCCTGCTCCCTGCACGACAGCTCCATGGCGATTCGCAGCTGCTCGTCGAAGCTCGTCGCCATGCCGAAGTGTCCTGACAGCTGCGGGTCGGTGCCGCCGCTTAAGGACTGCGGCGAGATGGAGGCGGGGTCCAGCGGGGACACGGAGGAGGGCTGACTGGGGTCGCTCAGGTCCTCTCCCTCTCTGCTGGCCAGCGAGATGGACAGGGACTCCTGGATCGCCCTGAGACGAAGACGCAAAGAAGTGTCACTGTCCCTTTAAGAAATCCTCGTTAAGACTTAATTAAAAGCTGGACTGGAGCAGCTGCTCTCCAGAGAAGAAGCTAATTTCTGAACAGTGTTTGAAAGGTTTAATTAATGAAATAACACTTCAAGTCAGAGATTTTCCAAAAGATTTATAGATTTAAAATGAACATCTGGAAAAACAACAAGTAAAACACACATCTCTAACTTATGTGATTGAAACTGACTAATTTACTAGTTGAGGTGGAATAAAGGTTTACTCACAGATTGATGGGAACAGAATGATGCAGGTAAAAGCGACTCACCTCTCCAGCTGGTCTTCCTCGTACAGCGGAGACTGAGGCACCGGGCGGCTGTTGGTGAGAGCCTCCCAGATGGTCACCTACAAACCAGACGCAGACGGTAAACAGACTGTCAGATGAGTTTGTTGCTCTGCAGCCCAACTATAAACACAAAAAGTGTTTTTTTACACATGCGTGTGACTGTTCAGTTTACAGGAAATAAGTTAAAATATTTCATTTTTAAAACTTGTTTCTGTCTCTGAACTGTCAATTTTATTTCTTTATTTTGCTCGTAGTGTCCAGTTTGTGGGTCGAGTCTTTTTCTGTTGTCAAAATATTTAGCGTCTTTTTTAAGGTTTTTTTTTTTTATTGTCCCCATCAGTTTTCAAATGGTTTTCACCACAAAAAACTATGAGCACCTTGATGACTTCCTGTGTTAACGTCACAATAAGAGACCTCACATTCAACCAAAATAAGGACACCAGCTTTAAGAAAATATTGTTTTCCACATATGAACAATTTATCACAAGGACAGAAAAATTGTGTTAAGTTTCTCACTTTTTTAAATGAACATTTAAAATAGCTCATTATCGCCACCTACTGGATTGAAGGAGAAACCACAGTGCGACGTGGCAAAGAAAAATATCATCACTTCCTGTTAACTTTGTGTACAGGATCACGTTGCAGAATATTTTCATTATTCTGCTCAACAACTTCCTGTCTTCAAATGTGAAGCAGCTGTATCCTGTTTACAAGTCCCGCCCACTCACCTGCACATAATCATGGTGTTTTCAAAACTTGAAATAACTAATTACAATCAACTGTATGAGAAGAATTAATATTTGATCCCATCGTAGCAAGAAAAGAATAATGCGAATCACATCTGAAGTGAATTTGTATTTTTATTCAGGAAAACTGTCCCATTTGAGGGGGCGGGGCTTATAACTTATGCTGCAGCCAGACACAAGGGGGCGCTTGCTGGAGTTTTTATGAATGAATAGCATCCATCGTAAGAGTTAGAGGACATTTAAAAACACGATGCAACTCAAACAGATCCAGTGATTGCAACCCGGTTCTGTCCCACATCCGACTGACCATGACTTTCAATCCGGGTCAAACTGGAAGATCGTCGGACTCTCACCTGGTCGCTCTCTGTTCCGGCGTCCAGTAGACTCTGCTGGATGGCAAACTGCAGCAGGTTGTCATCCTCGTCTCTCATTGGCTCGCTGCGGCCTGGACCGAGGACGGTGTAGTCCGGAGGGGGCTCAAACACCGAGGGGTCAACCTCACAGTGGAAGGCAGGGGGAGACAGACCTGAGGGAAAATGGTAAGAAGTGGAAAGCTGGATCCAGATCTGAGCTACACATCAGCTGATCGGGTGTTTGTGTGAGTCAGTAGTTACCAGCTTCTTCAGAGGTTTCAGGCTTGTGAACAATCACCGAGCTGACCGGCTCGTCGCAGCCACACAGATTACTGAACGTCACTCTGGCATTCAACACGTGAAACAAAGGAATCTCTGAGGAGAAGAAGAAGAAGTTCAGGCCGAGAAGCAAACAGAGAACAAATCCAGCGAGTTCGGGTCCATACAAAACCAGGAAAACATCTCAGCTGTGCTCACCGATCTTGACGGGGAAGCCCGGTGGCAGGCGCAGGGTGATGAAGTCACGCAGCTTGGCGAAGTGGGCGTTGGAGATGGCCATCAGGTCTATAATGGGCGTCACCTGCTCAGCCAGGGATAGAGGATGAGTCTCGCTTAACCACAGTGTGGCTTTAAACCTGGAAACGAGATCAAACCAGTAGGAAAAGATCCGTTTCAGAACAAAAGGCTCCGCCCTCTCTTCAGCCGCTTCATCCTACCTTTGGACTTTGCTAGTGAGCTCGATGGGACGTCCGATGTCCCGTCCGTTCAGGTTGAACTCGGGGTTGAAGTATTCCTCAGCTGTGATGGCTGTGGGGTTGTGCGGACTGGCACACTGCGACACGTTGCTCTGACAGAACAATAAGAGAGGCAGCGGTGAGTTTTCATCGGAGGAGGATGCAGCACAGATCAACACGCAGAGCGGCGACTCTTACCCCGTTGTGAGCCGTATGTTGCTCAGCTATTCCAAGGAAAGACTGCAGAGGAGTCTTCGATCCTGGAGAGAGAAAAACAAACGCATCTGTTAGACCTCGTAAAAATCTAACAGACGATTCTGTTACAAACGAACTCTGGGTGTTTTCACCTTTGCTCCTGGACTTGTCCTGGTCTGATAGATGCTCCGTCCTCGAACGAGTCACGAGCTCCACGTTGGTAGCACTGTAAACCTGAAAACATACAGGTCTTTCTTAATCTTTCAAACTAAAGGTTGGGTCAAATGAGATCCGAGCCAATTGTTCACAAAGATTCAAGACAAACGATCCAAACTGAGACGGCGGTCGATAGTTTAAATAATCTGATGCGTGTAAATGAAGGATTTTACCGCTCAAGACGGAATCCCTCTTTGGATTAAGTCACTTTAATTAAAAAATGTTCCAAATATTCTCCAACAAGTGCATCTTCTTCATATAATCTGAGTGGATTATTGATTTAAATTGATTTGATTCAAACAAAGCTGAATTATAATTTCTCACAAATTAACATTGAATGTTTTTTCCATTTAGGTGAGTTTGAATCAACATATTTTTTCTTTTACCTTGGCTTCGTACCCGCTGACGACTTCAGTCTTCTCTGAACGCCAGCCCCAGATTCCAGATTTATTCCTAAACATAAATCAAATAAACGATGTTATAAAGATGCACAGATGTGAAGAGAGAGACTTATATTGAAAGAAGTTGATGGTTGTAGTTTGACGTTTTACCGCTCGAAGGCGATGTTTCGTGTGTTGAGGTGCGTGGAGACGATGGGCGACGTGAGTCTTTGGGCCGTGTTCTCCTGAGAGGGCTGCATGGCCGCCAGCAGGGAGGGAGCATCCAGAGGGGACAACACGAGCGGCTCGGTGTACACCACCTGCTTCTCGTGGTCCACCTCCATCACCACGGCTCCGTCATCTGGGAGAGACACGAGGGAAATGAGAGCAAAGCCATCGGTCTGATTTCTGAGATTGACCTCCGACCCTCTCGTCTTTGTGCACACCTCCGCCTTTGAAGATGTAGCTGCGACGTCCCTTCAGCCAGGTCATGTGTTCGAAGCCCAGGAGGGTCGTATCCACTCGGAGGCAGGAGCCGCTTTTCCAAACCCGGTACACGTCACTGGGACAGACCTTCGACACCAAGGGCACTGAGACGAGAGGCGAGGAAGAGGTGCACGACAAAGATAATGAGCCTCACCTCAGAGTCTGAGTCTAAATGATGCAGCTATTATTAATATTATCATCTTCAATGCAAGTTTGTAATAATTAAGACTGATGATTGGTGCTGTGGGAGCTGTCCAGCTGCAGCGGTGCTGAAAATATTCTGTGCGTGCATGTGTGTGTGTGCAGGGGAGTATTAATGACATCCACTCACCCCAGCTGGTGAACTCCCACTTCATCTCCACATAGAAGTCCCGAGCCTGCAGAGACAGAGAACTATCTGAACTATCTTTTTTTCATTCTGAGGCTGTAAAAGTTGAAGTCTGGTGATAACGAACAGGAAGCTTTGCTCATATCTAAGAAACACTGACACTTGAATTTAAATATCTTCGACAAACTACTGAAAAGTGAATGTGTCTGATTGAACCAGGTGAGTTTTACCTGTCTGAGTTTGCTGAGCAGTTCTGGGATTCCAGCGAGTCTCTCAGTGGCCCTTTTAAAGTCTCTGTACTGAAGTACCAGCTGCACCAGCTCAGGGTCTCCGGTGCTCACCGCCTCCTGTAAAACTGAGAGTCCAAGGATTAAGTTAGGTTAGAAACAAACCATCACCCCCCTCCCCCCTTCAGTCCCTCCTCTGCAGCCGGGGGGAGGTGGGGTGAGGCTGGGAGCAGCAGCCACTCACCGGTCCAGCCCTGCGGGTTGCAGTGTGTCGGGTCTGTGGAGTGTCTCAGCAGCACCCGGGTGGACTCCAGGTGGCCCAGACACACAGCCAGCTCCAGGGGGGTTCGCCCCCGCGGATCCAGGCGCTCCACATCGTGCTGCACAACCAAACACACACATAAACCAGCATCAGCGCATTGCAGTGCGGCATAACGCATCAGTAAAACCTGCGTCTCCCACTCGTACCTCCTTCTTCTGCAGCTCCCGATCCAGCTCCAAATATTGATTGTTCCAGACAAAAAAATGTAACGGGAAGGCCTCTTGAGCCATGGCTGTTGTTGTCGGCGACACACTCGTGAAGACTTTAAGAGACAACAGATCGCAGCGACACTACAACAGCCAGGCTAACAGCGCCTCTAATTAAATGCACCTAACAGCTAGCTATGCTAACGGTGGCTAACTGGCTAATAACAGCATTGTTTCCAGCCCTTCTTCGCGCCTGGTTTCCATTCTGCAAGATGCTAAACAAACAATTTAACCAGCAACCAATGCCCCACTGTGCAAACTCATTTTAAAAGATAGAATTAGACTTTTGTGGGGAAAACCCAACAAATCGATAAATCAAACAGTCGATAGTTAAAGTTAGCTAGCTTGCCCCGGTGCGGCTACAACCATCCTCCGTTTCCATCGCAGTGTTGTGACCGTCTGTCAAAATAAAGATCCGGCCCCTTCTTCCACTTTCACATCCAGGTCAGTTCAGGGTGAGATAAGACGCTGCCAGCTGCAGAACACATCTGTCAGAGCGCTGTAACAATCTGAAAAACTTCATCCCAATCCGGTGAGATTTCCAGCTTCACCCGCGTCATGTATGAAAAAGCAGCTTTGTTTCCATGTTGTGCAGATTCAGGGTGGAGTCAGGAAGATGTCCGGTGTTTCCTGCCATGCAAATCCAAATGTATCAACAAATATAACAAACAAAAGTTGGTGACTTTTTTAATTTTCTTTAAAAATAGCACAGATTGACACGAAGTGGAAAACAAAGCCTCTCAAAATAATTACATTGCTACAGGAGTCCCGTTTTATAATCTAAAGAGGAGAAAACACATTTACACAAAAGTAAATATTTCTTTACTTATATCCATTCTGGAGCGACAGCCAGGAGAGGAGACTTCAGGTAACACTTAATGGGAACAAAGAACTGAGCAAACCCCAAAAATAAAACTTTACATCTCCACGTTTTAAATGGACAAGTAAAAGTAGATAATCACATTTTTCCATTTGTTTAAAAAATGTATCAAAGAGAAGCAGGAGCAGTTTCATCTAGAGTATTTTTCTTTAAATGTCTGTATACAAAAGAAAAGAAATTTCAGTTTGGAAATAATAGCACCTGAAGTTAAACTTGTACTGTTTGGAAATGCACCATGTATCCGACACCTTATCCTTGGCTTTTCCCCTCACACTCATACACTTTTCTTTTTTGGAGTGAGGTTTTGCTTCTTTGTTGATTGCCTACTCACAGTCTTTGTACCTTCTGATCCACAAACGTATTGTTGCATTACTGACTAGAAGCTAAATCCACAACCGTTAAACAGATGATTCCAGTAGTCTGCTGCAGAAGTCTTTCCACCTTTAATCGTCTTTCAGAAATCTCAACGTAACTGATGTGCATCAAGCAACAAGTCAACTTAACACTTTTCCCTGACAAACGAGATCCATTTACATGAAGCACCTAAAATGTAGCTGAAATGGAGTGAATGCAAATGTTTCGCAAAACAAAAAGAAACCGTTGGTGGATCAGCCAAACAGAACGGTCGTTCCAGAAAAGATTTATATCCCAAGATGCAACTCAAAGTATTTGCACATCCATCTCTCAAGGCATCTCTGAGGACAAGAGTAACTGTAAACAAAAATTAAAGTTGAGGATGTGAAGTCTAATGCAAAAAATTTATTGTTCTCCAATTTTTGTCAGTAAAAATAATTCAGCTTTTTTACCCACAGATTAACTGTCAAAGGAACATCAGCAAAACAAAGGCTCCTGAGTCTCTTTGTAGGTATACAGGAAAAGTAAGATGTGATAACACTTTTCCTCAACAGTCACATGTGCAAGTCCTCAAAATCAGTCTCCACTCCTCCTGCAGCTTCTCTGCCTCGGTGTCAGACCGATTCACATCCAGATCCACAACCCCTGCAGCCCAGATCCCTCCTGCTGGAGGAGAAGGCTGAGGACTAAGATATCCGCTGGATCAGTTTTTCATCTGATAGGCAGTAGAGTGTGTTGACTGACAGCTCGGAGATCAAGGCCTCACAGGCCTTCCTGGAAACACCTCTGCAGCCTCGCAGGTCGAGCAGCGAGATGCACGAGAGGCGGCGGAGGTACTTCAAACATGTGTCTGTCAGTTTACTGCAGCCTGGGAGGAAAAACAAACACACACTTTAATTCAGCTGAAGTAAAACAAAGAGTGTCAGGTTTATTCCTAAATAGTTTTTGTGTGTTAGCTCAATGTTCTCTCACCTCCGAGGTTGAGTTCAGTCAGTGTGTTCCGAGTGGATGAGCCGACTGCAGTTAACAGGTTTATGGAGTGGTCAGTGAGGCTGTTGCAGTGCGAAAGATCCAGTTTTGTTAAATGGGGCATGTGGCGGATCACTAGACGCAGAGTGGAGTCACTGATGTCCAGACCTGCTAGTCGCAAACACTGCATGCTCCGCATTGGGCTGCGGTTATCGCAACCTGGACCAGATCGGTTAGGGGGGAAAAAGGTCAAAGAGGAGTCAAGGAGAACACAATGAGCAGCTAACAGCATCATGTGGATCTCTGCTCACCTGGAGGAGTGACTAAATCCCTGATCTGCGAGTCTTTGACCCCGTCTGCGTACCGCAGGTCCAGAGATCGGAGGAGAGGGCAGCCAGTGGAACAGAGAGTTGAAACAGACGACCAGGAACAACCTGCCAGCATCAGATCCTTCAGCCCTGTTAAATACAAAACATTCAGAATTTGTGAAGACACTTTAGCTTTCATTTAAATGTACAATAATAACTGTTTTGGAATGAATAAATCTGAAGATAACCATCAAGCATGTCTGTGTGTGTTTACCAGGCAGGCGGCCAACAAGCCAGTTGAGCTGTTTTTTGGAGATGTTTGTCCAGGAGAGGTCAAGTGTCACCGGCTGCCTCTTTATGATGCCAGTGAGAGCCTGAGGGGTCACAGTACGCTTGATGCTCAGGTCAATTCGCGCCCAGAGCCTCTTATCTAAACACCTACACAGGAACATCCACAAAGAACACGATCAGACTAAGAATAAGAAATATGACACAGTAACAACACAGAAGTTTGTGAACATGAAAAGTCTGAGAATGGCATCTAAAAAAAACAAAAAACAAAACGCCAAATCCTTAACTTAAATAAATAATCTGAATATGAACAGCAGCAAGTGCAGTGACAATCAACTGAAATGCACCAACTATATACTGGAGTGTAATGTGTTACACTGTTTAGACCATCTGCAAATTATTTGCTCACAGCCAGCTGCAAGAAGTCATGTCTCCATGACGCTACAGCAGATGAAAACCTCACCTGACATTTAACACTAACCGTCTAACAGCCAAAAACACAAAAAAGATTCAATTTTGGATGGAAATGAAAAGAAAGGGGTGGAAGAATTCTTCTCTTGATAAATATAAAACCTTTACAGAAAGAGAATCACATCCCATAAGATCAGAGTTCCTGACAAACATAGAACAGATCTTACCATTTGTACCAGTTCTTGCAGACAGCCATACAGACGCACAGATCTGCTCGACTCAAGTAGCGAAAGACAGAAACCCACACCTCTCTCTCGCAGCTCGGGCCGCTCCCAGAACTTTCCCTGTCTGTCTCGGCACCCCCTTCTTGCAGGGCGGACAGCGGGATGCGGAGATGTTGGAGCTCAGAAGCTGATGATGAAGCTCCGTTGCTCAGTTTGGCCGGTCGACTTAATCTCATTTTTTTTGACGCCTCCAGTCTCTCTGGGTGGGAAGTGCGAGAGTCTGTGTGTCTACTACGAGTGTGTGGAGGTGTGTGTCGGCTCGAGTGTTGATCAGGACAAGGACCACGATTTCTTATTGGTGGTCTGATGAGGGCTCTGCTCTGGTTGTGTATAGCAGAGGAGGCAGTCTGAGGAGCAACAGCCTCTAATTTGGGGACGATGGCTGGTGAGTCCTGTTTTGCTCTGGAAGGCTTTTGAAGAGTCACTTTAAGATAAGAGCCATCTTTGTCCCCTTTTGAAATTTCCTGCTCCATCTCCACCTCCTCATCGTCCTCTGCACCGTTTTGGTTGGCCACTTCACTCCCATCATCATCTCGTTCTTGAGCTGCCTGTTCTTTTTTCCTGGATTGGGGTTGGTTTTCTTTATCCCCCCCTCTCCCACTGTTCACCTTCCTCCCTTCTTCCTCATCTTCATCCTCACTACTGCTGCTGTTGGAGCTGCTGCTGCTGCTGTCCTCGCTCTCCTCCAGCTCTGCATGGCTTCCTCCACCTCTGATGCCCCGCCCTGCCCCTCCTCCTCGCAGTCTCACACCTCTCCCCCTCCCTCTGCGGGGCTCTCCTTTAGGCTCAAGCACCAGCTGCTTCTCGAAGGACCCGGTCCGTCCTGGAACACTGCTGTAGGACGAGCCGCTCGCCCAGGTGAAGCTCCGGCCTCTGGACTGAGGTAGTCTGCTGCTGGGGGAGTGCAGACGGGACAGCAGCCTGGAGCTCAGCAGCCTGGGAGAGCGATCTAGAGTCGACTGTTTCTGAGGAAGAAAAAAAAAAGGCCAACACAAGTTACAATCAATGGAAAAAAAATGAACGATACGTTGTGGAATAAATGGGTTCAACACTGAATCATTAATAAAAGAATGGTTCTTACTCTTAAAAGTTTACTCCTCTCCAGTTTGATCTGTGATAAAAACAAGTCAAGGAAAAAAGAAAGATGTTAAAAGGAAAACATGGAGGTCCGTTAAATCCATTTAAGCATAACTGAAGTTTAAGATTCTAAAAATCCCCCCAACATTCTCAGAAGTTTTAAACCACTTCCAACTTCTTTTTGTTTCCAATGAGCCAGAAATTTGTCATTATTAGTTTCTGAAGAACTTTTGAAGTTTTTCTTTGAACTTTGGCATTTTAAAACATTTTCTATCCACTCCTTGTACTTGACCATGACGGCATTTCACACAGTAACGACAAGACAGTGGGTAAATAAAACAGCTGGAAGAGGTTTGAGAGATACAGCTGATGAAATTGGAACAAACAGTGTGTTTGTAGCAGGATGCAGGTAACAAAGTTCCTAAAAATCCCCATTTGAAATCAGTCATTTACAGAACTGTCTCTAATGTTTTGTCCCTGGTGTTTAAAGGCATTTTAATGCCCAAATTACTCTTAAATTACAGTTAATTAAACATAAACACCAAAGAACTATTGATCAGTTTGACCATCTATTTTCTTTAAAAAATCTTGTGAAAATGAGAAACAACCCAAGACTTTTGCACAGAACTGAAGGTCATCTGAATGTTCACATATTTAAGGTTTTGTCCTCTCAGTCCTTGTCAACCTCACGAGTTTAAAAAATTAAATAATCACCCTCTTTTTTAGTCTGTACTCCAGCGCGGTCTCTCTTTTGCGACTCTGTTGATGTTGCAGGAGGAGTTTTTGTGAAGGCGGCGGTGCCGTGGTTCGGCCTTGAGGTCTGCTACGTTTCCCTCGTTTTGCCCCGTCTCCTGAACCGCTGCCTTCCTGGTAAGCAAGTTTGGACTGTGGCGAGAATGTTGATCCATCAGATTCTCCACTTTCCTCATCACTGGAAGTCTAGATGTAAAATCAGTGATGAGTGTGTTAAAAAAAAAAAAAATCTCAAGTCAACTAGACGTTACAGAGTTTGATGAGAAAGGGAAGCAGCTTATAAGCAGACTGAGAAGCTGAATTAAAGGATTAAAAAGGCAAATGATGTGTACCTCTGATGCAGAGCCTTTCCCCTGGTAACATTTAGGACATTCCCAACAGCTGGGTAAGTCCTTATTGATCTTCCCCTCACCAGGTTCCTGAAACAGAACACAAGTTTTATGAAACAAACCTGGTAAACAACTGCTACTTTGCAGGCAGCAAACTGTTTGATGCAGTAACTGATGTGCTTAGTTTTATATCGATGATGAGACCCAATTCTCTGCCAGTTACATAAAATCATAACATGCACAAGTACATGTGCACAGCAATATTTGATGGTTGTTTATTTATTCAGAAAATCTAAATAGTCTGACCTCTAAAATAAAAGATCAGATAAATGAACCGTTCCTACATCTGGAGAAAACCCACCTTAACACACTGACGATGGACGATCTGGGAACAGACGGTGCACTCCATGAGGGAGTGAGTGCTCGGATTTGATTCATCAAACTCCCCCTCTCCACACACGGCACATCGCGCCGTGTTCGGCAAGGCAGGCTGCAGGACAGATAATGACAAATGAAGATGTGATACTGATGCATTGAGAATTACAAACGTTCATCTCATGAGTTCAAATATTTTAACAATGTTTTACGAGTCTTACAAAAGGTGAGAACATTATCTTTAACAATATTACTCATCATATTTTAAAGTTAATCCGGCTCTTGATTCTGTTCTCTATAGAGAGAGAGAGAGGCTGCGTTATTTGGTTTCATGTATATAATAAAACATCTTACCGCTAGACACTGCCTCATGATGCAGCTCTTTTTCATACGCCCAGGTCCGCCAAACTTCCTCATGTCGTGGCAGTATTGGCAGGTGCCGCACTCTTTCCTGCAACAGGCGGCACATCGCTTGCACCTCACCCGTCTGCGCCTCAGGGCTGAAATGGAAGAGCGTTTGGTGGGCCTCTGAGACTTGTGGAGGGAGGAGCCCAACTGAGGACGGTACAGAACAGGTGGAGGTGGAGGTGGAGTGGGAGGCTGGTACCATGACGGCTGTACAAATCAGGCAGCAGAGGGAAAGTACATCATTTAGATAAGAGTGCCTTTGTGTGTGTGACGAGCTGCCAGGAAGGACTCATCAATAAAATGTAATAAAGGAATATTCCTGCATCCTCCTAACAATCTGTTGCCATGCTCACCCTTTTAGGCCATTTAACAATAGGCTTTCCAGTGTAGACTAGCTTGACATCATCACTTGCACACTTCTTCAGAACAGCCTGAACACAGAAATTGGGAAGTGAAAATGAATCAGATTGTTGTGTGCCAGTGAATAAATCTAAAACAAAAAATTTGGCAGCACTCACAGTCATGTCCTCAAGCAGGGCTGCAGCATTTCTAATCCCAGCAGGGACACACTTTTTCTGCACAGGCAGCTCCTCCAGCTTCCCTAAAAGGTTCCAAAGTCCCTCCAGCTCAAAAGGGGTCAGCACATGCTGCGGTGTGGTAACTGGGACCACCTGTTCTTTCACATCTTCTTTCACGATCTTTTCTTCTTTGACACTACCTTCGTTTTCAGCATCACTGTTAATACCATTTGTGGTATCTTCCATGGAGACATCACTGATTTCAAGATCAGCTGGAGTCAGTCCTGAAAGGAAGTACGGATCAGGGATGGATCTCGTTTGAAAAGGAGAAACTGATAGTGTGTCTTTTTATTCTCTCTTACCAATCCCAAGTGAATATTTTTGGAATTCAGGTGTGAGGTGGGAGATGTTGGTCAGACAGTAGAGGTACCTCTCCAGGACATACCAGCACATCTCATAGTAAAATGGGTAACGGAACTTTGCGGGCACCTAAAGTAACAGAAAAACATTAAAAACAGCACTTTTTATGATTTCCATAAATTTTACTGTAAAGCTAAACAAACTTTTTGTAAGTAGTGTATGTTCCAAATTTTAGATTTTATAGAATCAACTTTGTTAGATCACAAAGATTTTAAAGACAGAAAAAAATTATTCACTAAACAACAAGCCGGTCTGAGTCTAAATCTATCTTGAATAATCTCAAGATCTGAAAGAAAACATTTTTAGGGTAGTTATTACTTTACAAAATGAAATAGAAATTTTTTGTCAGTAATATGAAGCGTTTCTCACCCGCGTGCGGTCCTCAATGTTATAGATGTTAAGCTGCATGGGGATGTTAAAGCTGTGAAGGAAATTTCCCCCAAACACCAATGTGTCCTCTGGAGTGTACACGGCATGGATCCATCCTGCAACACACGAAACAAGCTCCCTGAATAAATCTAGTGGTCGTGTGTGTGTGTGTGTGTGTGTGTGTGTGTGTGTGTGTGGGGGTTAACAGAAGAAGGTAGAGACAGTAACTATGTACGCTTGTGTGTACGTGTCATTGTTGTGTCAGAATACCACACCTGAAGGGATTATAAAAGTGTTGCCTTGGTTGAGTTCTATCCTCTGACAATCATGACATTTGTCCCCTAAGAAGATGTCTCCTTGCTTTCCTGATAAAACCCAGTTTTCATACATCTCCAGGTTCTGAGGCGTAGGTGGAATCAGCCAAAAAACCTGTAGGAAACACACAAGTCCAAATTCATGTAAAAGATCCAGAGATTAACAAACACACAGATTAATGTCAGCCCACATTTTTAATCAGATGAAAACTGTTTAATTTCTTTAAAGGGAGAAGAAGTGAGTTGCAGTTGAAAATGATCACTGACCATATTTTAGACATTTTTAACTTTGTTTTAAGTTATTGGATTTTTTAATTGATGTAGTTGCGTGGTTAGTGAGCATACCAACTTAAAGACTTAAATATTTCACTGGGCTGAGACGTGTTTATTAATGCATCACACTGAGCGGCAGGTCATGCCCTAATACAGAAAAACTCCATCTAGAGCAGGAAGATGCAAAAACAAAAAAAAAAGACTTGAGTCAAACATAAAAAAAAAAAAAAAAAAAAAAAAAAAAAAAAAAAAAAAAAAATCACATTTTGATTTCATTTCTGGTTTAGATCATTAAATTAAATACAGTCATAAGAAATTCAAGTAAATACACTTTCTTTCAACACATCTTTATAATGTATGTTTTTTCCAAAAATTTAAAACTACAACCTAAAACTTACTCAAGTTTTTTCTAAACCTTTCTAAATTTAAAAACATTTGGTTCTCAGATGCACTAAGATTTTTGACATATTTAATCTGCACATCATCTCATTTTTAGTTAAATAATAACAAGTATTTTGTTGTTTGCTAACATGTAAAACCTTAGAATATTTTTGTTCATCACTGAAACTCCTTTTGTTATGAGACTATTTTTTCCTCAGCTCAAACTCGTCCTTTGCATCGGAAATTCTTTTAATCCTCTTTTACTGTTTGAAGTATGTTTTAGCCTTCAAATTGTTCTGCATCAATCTAAAACTAATTTAACTTATACTTTACTTAATCTCTTGTAGAAAAGTCCTAAAAGTTCAAAAATGTCATAATTTCATGAATTAAAGCTGCAATTAATTGTGAGTAAAAATCACGACAGATTCTTTTACACACAATATAAAATATACTTTTGAACAGATAAAAAAAAAACTGCTAGTAGGAAATTTTTATATGTTTAAATTTAAACAATGTAAATACATACAATACATCTGTGATAAAAAAAAATTACCAGAAGATATATATTTAAAATCTACAACAGAGCAAAACAAAGATGTTTAATATTAATGTATATTTCATTCAAAGGTATTTCAAAAGTAATATAAAATATGGCATGTGCATGTGGTTTCCTGGTCTTGGCACCAATTATGCAACATAATGCCAACACTGACCTTTGCCCCTCGTAGAATGTGGTACCAAACTGAAGTTCCACCAAAGTCAATGTGGAAGTCTGTGAAGCAGCCCTGCACACTCATGAGACAGTACCTGAGAGATGCAGACGAAGAATAAAAGAAAATACAATAAATTTTATTTTAAAATCATAAAAGACCCAAACAGAAAAATTACATTTGTAAATGAAAGAACAATTTGACTGATGTGTGAGATGGGACTCACTTCTGTACTTTGGGATAATGCATATCTATGATGGCATTAGTGGAGTCTCTCTGTCGCTCTTTGAGATGCCTGGGCCACATGTTGTCCACCCAATCTACAAGGTCCACCTGGGTAACATATCTGTCTCTTATACAC